>JADBJO010034220.1:5000-7500 GCA_016801955.1 Conus betulinus
ATCGTTAGGATTCTTAACAAAACATTAACATTTCAAATCATTAAAGTTTTGTTAAATTTCAGTTCCAGGCATGTAAAATAACCTGTTATGAATTTAAAATCTGTCGGGTATGACAAATTTGCAAGTTTATGTGGGTGTATGAAAGTTCTTGGTGTTGAATTAAGGGCTGTATTGCTCCAGTAAGAAAAGATAATCTACTGACTAAAAGAAAATCTCAAATGATTCAAGGCATCTTCCGTGGATAGAGTATCTTTTCAAACAGGGTTATTGTGGATATAGACGAACTGATAATACATAATGCAGATTTTGAAAAAAAGGATAAAATCAGTTTCAAAACTCTTGATTCTCGTGCCTCGGCTTGACCGTGTGAGTCCGAAAACGCACACAGAGGGAAAAGGCCGACAGACAGCAAAAAAAAAATCCATGTTTTCTAGATATTCTCTATCAAAATATTTTTTAAACCGAGGTCACACTGTTAAGATCAAGAGTCGGTGGAAAGAACTAAAATGTACAATATGTAAAAAAAATGTACATATGTGTAAGGCTGCACCGTTTGTAGGAAGATTTGAGTACATTTATAATACATAAAGAGGAGATTGTGGGAGGGGGGAGGCGACAACGACAAGGGAGACCTCGGGCTTGAGAGGTGGGGAGGACCAGCTCTCCTAGTCCGTTGAAGTTTTTGTCATGCACAAAATATTTACATCAGGCTTTTTTTTTTTTTAACAGAGGTCATGCATTGGTTAGAATCATACATAAAAAGTGTGTTATGTGTTTTGAATATCTTTCTTCAACAGCAGGGAATGGCAACTTCAGGGAATGGCTCTACCCTTCATCACGATACACGATATTTTATTTGTCCTCATAGAATACAAGGAAAATTTGTTTGTGGCGCCATCATCAAAATTCACATATCATAACAAATTATAAACATGTATATCAGTGGTCAGTGCCACTGACCACTGGTCATTATGACGTAAATCGGAGATTTTAAGTATTTAACAGCTAATTAGTGTTTCCCGAGTGCCTGTGTACCTTGTACAGTGTAGATTACTTGTGGTCAGTGCCACTGACTACTGGTCATTATGACGTAAATCGGAGATTTTAACTATTTCACAGCTAATTATAGTCTCCCGAGTACCTGTGTACCTTGTACAATGCAGACGACTGGTGGTCAGTGCCACTGACCACTGGTCACTATGACGTAAATCTGATATTTCGACTATTTTACAGTTGATCAGTGTCTCATGAGTGTTCGTATGCCTTGTGCAATGCAGACAACCAGTGGTCAGTGCCACTGACCATTGGTCACTTTAATGTATATCAGAGATTTTAACTATTTTTACAGCTAATTAGTGTCTCCTGAGTGCCTGTGTACCTTGTACAATGTAGATGACTCGGAGGGGGAGGGGGTCAGTTCCAACTGGGGGGGGGGGGGGGGGGGGGGGGTAAGTTCCAGCTAGTCCTGGAATGACCCCGTGGGTAAAAGCAGGCTAGCCCAGACTTACCCCGTGTAAGTTCCAGGGGGGGGGGGGGAGGGGGGGGGGGGGGGGGGGGTGAGAATGGGGGCTGTTACACCGGGGCTGCGGCGGGCGGGACTGACTGGGCTGTGGCTGTGGACAGGGTGTCCGAATGAGCGACGTGGGTGCACTGCCATTGAGGTGGCACAGAAGATGGGACAGTGATATAAAACACACAACAAACAAAAGATAGGAGCGTGAAATGTACGGAGCAGCAGAAACCAAAAAAAAAAAAAAAAAAGGGGGGGGGGGGGGGGGGGGGGGGGGGGGGGGGGGGGAGGAGGAGGAGGGTTTAGTCCAATGTTAGACCAACATATCCAAGGAACCAGAGATCACCGATATTTCCTATTCTGGCGAGTCGTAATGGAGAAGATACACGGTCCTTTTTCTTCATGCTCTTTCAGGTTTCAAATATTGAGAATGACGTATTCACGCGACCAGTCATCAAGGACTTTACATCCAAAAGGTCAGAGGCAAAATGTGTAGATTTACGAACTGCCCTTTTGATGATTGCTTTTTGCCCTTTTTTTGTCCTTTGCCCTCTGGATAATTGCTGTTTTGGCCTTTCTTGGATCATTCCTCAAACCGCACTGCGATCCGACAACGTACTCCGCCCTCCCTCTTTGTCTCCTTCCGGTTTCAGTTTCAGTTTCACCAAGGAGGCGTCACTGCGTGCAGACTAGTCCATATACGCTACATCACATCCGCTAAGTTTTGAGACCACACTACGCATGATTTTAAGCTGATGGATAAATGAATTAACTAAGATGAAAGAATAGAAGAAGAGGGTCTCGTGGCTACGACTTTGCAGATATCTGACCTACGCATTAGCCCAATGCTCTGGTCAGACCTTGTCTCCTTCCAGTACGCACAAGTATTTAGGACTATACTTTTCCACAAAATTGGGTGTCTCATCCTCTGGCTGCAGAGGGTAACAAGGTGGTTATTGGGCTACCTCTACAGGACTATACAATCCAGAC
>JADBJO010034220.1:12500-13718 GCA_016801955.1 Conus betulinus
CACTGTGGAGCGCACAGAGCTAGATGAGGCACGTAGAACATCTACGTTATCCACTGCATCCATCTCCATCTCCAGCCGTCTGGGCCTTATCTTGCCATTGGATACAAGTGGTCTCGGACGAGAGAGTGAGGTCGACGACGTGCAGATCTTTCTCACTTTACTCAAAGTCATCGCACATATCATCAGTCACCCTTTATCCTATCCCTTATCACCAAATCCTGTGGCAGTGGGCGAGCGACGAAGCAATAGGTGTGTTGGTAGTCTGGAAGTCGTAGCGCAGACCTGCACACACAGGCGGCTCAGGCCATATGGTCGGCCGTCACTGAACCGGAGCAGCAGTGGCGGTAGGCAGCCCCCTGAGAGACTGAGCAGCCCTCTTTAGGATAGCACTGCTCACCTTCATGGCAAGAGAAGGGGCTAGAAAAGGTGCCCTGAACATTGCCTGCTCCACATCACCCTATCCAGCATGCCGCGGCTGCGGGGACCCTATCATTGCGGTCGAAACAAGACACAGAAAAAGAAAAAACGAGATTACTCCTCTGAACCTGGCCACATGGAACGTCCACACACTCCTTGACAGGGACGCCTTGGATAGACCCCAGACGCGTACAGCCCTCCTTGCGAATGAACTCGCCAGATATAAGATTGACATCACTGCCCAAAGCGAGTCCAGGCTTGCTGGGGAGGGTGAACTTTGTGAACGAGATGGATAAGTTCACCTACCTAGGCAGCACTCTGTCCAGAAACGTTGACATCGACGATGAGGTGAATACCCGGCTCGCCGCTTTTGGCAGACACCACAAGAACGTATGGGACAGGAGATACATCACCCTGAGAGACCAAGATCAAGGTGTATCGGGCCGTAGTTCTCACCACACTGCTCTATAGCTGTGAAACACGGGCAGTTTACGAGCGTCACGCCAGGAAACCGAACCATTTCCACACCACTTGCCTCAGAAGACTCATGGGCATGAAGTGGCAAGACAAGATTCCAGACACTGAAGTCCTCACTTGTGCTGGCCCGCCTAGCATCTTCACCATCCTGATGCAGTCACAGCTTCGCTGGGCAGGTCACGTAGTTCGCATGCCAGACCTTCGGCTGCCAAAAAATTGTTTGGCGAACTGCAACAGGGCAAACGCTCTCATGGAGGCCAGAGGAAGCGTTTCAAAGACAGCCTCAAAGATAGCAAGTCAACCAAGAGAAAGAGAATTAGATCA
>JADBJO010034221.1:0-13716 GCA_016801955.1 Conus betulinus
CAATTACTTTCAGCTATGAAAAAAAAATCGCTAAATCAAAATTTTGCTGCAGCTCAAAAAAATATTTAGAGGTTTGAATAAGTTTGTTTTTGCTTTGGGTTGTGCGTTTCTGTCGAGAGATTTACATATCCGACTTTTGAGAAAAAAACGGGATTAACCGAGGTGAGCAAGACGGAGGATGGTAACGTTCGTTAGACACATCACCACCATCCTCCCGCCTCGCCGAACTCGTTCTCAGTATAAACTCCTTTGCCTTTTGAGACTGACGCAGCCATCAACGAAAGGATGGCGCAATGAGCACACAACGCGATCCTCTTATGTACGTTTATCTGTTGGTCACATAGAAGAACAGACCTTCAACAGGGTGCTCTGAATTTTCATAAGATTCATCGACGACTGTGTCGGCAGTGCATTATGTCTGAACATTGAAGTTAATAGCTTCTGTCTCCTTTTTCCACCTCTCTCTCTCCGCTTCGTCTTTGAAGTTTCAACTTCTCTCTCTCTCTCTCTCTCTCTCTCTCTCTCTCTCTCTCTCTCTCTCTCTCTCTGACATCCAACTTTCCGTTTCTCCACATTAAGACCGCCTAGTATATCTGCTAACTACATACTGACTGATTCCCATTCCTAATTCAGAGAATACTCCTCCAGTTACGAAAACACAACAACCGTAAAGACAGTGTTCCAGTTTCCAAGCTTCTACGACATCGTAAGGTATATAGAATGACACCAATACTTTACAAACACAGAAGGAAACAATGATTACTGACTTCCAGAACAGAGCATATTCACCAAGCATTCTGCATAAAGCCATCGACTCTATCAGCGACCCGAAAACTGGAAGACAGGTGTCGCGGTCCTTGTGGGGATGTGGTGTAGATGGGGTGAGTAGCTGTCTCCCACAAGTCACTCTCCTCTCAACTTGGAGACACTCACAAGAATGAATAACGATTCAAATAAAATTTATTAAACTAACGATGAATGATATGACTATGAATGTCATGTGGATGAGAGAAGGATGATTTGATGAGAATGAGTGAGGATGAATTACAAATTACACTGACAATGATTTAAAATAAACGAAATCACAAACTTGCACTCACATGTTTCACTCACGCCACATGAAATGTCTTGAAAGAATTGTCCTCTGTTTTTTTTAAAAGATACTACACAGTACAAGACCCGTTTCAGTTCGCATACCAACAGAACAGATCAACAGATGATGCCACACTCACACTTCTCCATCATGCTTTTTCACACCTCGAAAAACCTGCCTCTTATGTACGCATTCTCTTTATTGATTTCTCATCAGCATTCAACACCATACAACCACATCTGATGGCAAAGAAACTCATTAACATAAATGTGGGTAACAAGCTCATTCTTTGGATAATTGATTTTCTTACACAGAGGACACAGTCTGTTCGATATCAAAGTGTTGTTTCGTCTTCCAGAGTCATTTCAACTGGCGCACCCCAGGGTACTGTTTTATCACCAGTGCTCTTTAGTCTGTACACAAATGATTGTTCAGGAAGTGATTCAACTTTGTACATTAAATATTCAGATGACTCAGCACTTGTCGATCTCTCCAACTCTGATTCTGTTTACTTCAAGGAGGCTCAAAGATTTGTTGACTGGTGCGATCATAACTATCTTGATCTGAATGCAACAAAAACGAAAGAAATGTTGACTGATTTTAGAAAGAATCCAAAAGCTGTACCACCACTTTTTATCAAAGGTGCTGAAGTAGAACGTGTTGAATCATACAAATATTTAGGAACTTTTATAGATAATAAGCTGAATTTTAAATCCCATGTTGAGTATGTCCACAAAAAAATGTCAAACCAGATTATATTGTCTTCGCAAGCTGCGATCATTTCATGTGAATACTGACATTCTTCGGACATTTTATTCATGCTTCTTGGAATCTGTTTTTAACTTTCTCATTTATGTGTTGGTATGGTGGGTTGACTGTGAAGAGTAGAAATGTGCTTGAGAAAGTGGTGAACGTGGGAGGAAAAATCGTTGTGGTGAGAGACAAAAAAGTCTGAGTGAGCTGTACAGGTGCCGTGTTGTTTGTAAAGCGAAGAAGATTGCGTGTGACCAGACCCACGTTCTTGCAAATCAGTGTGACCTTCTTCAGTCAGGACGAAGATATCGATCGGTTAAATGCAGAAGTTGTCAGATTTAAACAAAGTTTTATTCCCCTGTCCATTGATTTTATGAACCGAGGAGATGTTTAATTGAAATCCAAATTCCTTTATATGAATGTATGTCATATGTGAGAAAATGGGTAATGTGACTAAATTACTGTTTATTTGCTGCTGTGAATGTGTGTGACCACAAATTAATTTCTCAAATTGAGATAATAAAGTTTACTTGACTTGACTTGACTTTCAAGTTTACAATGTATTTATGTGCGTGTGTGCTGCGTAGTTTTTCGAGTCACATTCTCTCCCTGCTTATCTGGTTATTGTGACGTCTGTCGTCGTGGTCACCGTGCCTTGAGTTTTCTGTTGTTGGCACTGGAATGCTTCAAGCACTGTCCACGTCACTTTACAATTTGCTGCTTTACTAGTACGTACACGTTTAGCTGTTGCACAGTTAATTTGATAGTCAATTCACTTTGACGATCTTCTCGTTGAATCGTTCGTTTGTTGAACGTCTTCAGATGAAGAATAAAGCTGTCCAGCATAATTCTCACGTATCACGTCGTATCCCTTCAAGGTTCTTCTTCAGCTTCACCAATATTGTTCAATCACTAGTAGACTGGCACGTCGAGATTTGTTTATTGTCTGCCCATTTTTCTTCTGGGAGTACCGATATGATAAATAAACAAAATATATCGGCACGAAACACAAATATTAGTCCACGGCTTACAGCCACTGCCGCACAGTCTCGTTACATGTTCGATGATTATGACGTCAAGATAAAGAACCATATGACGAGGATAGTGGTGAAGATGTTCACTTGATGAGTTCGAAGTATTTCTTGATGTTGGGATTAATGGACGAAGGGGGTTAAACGGATCGAGGCAGTCGAATGGATGGGGGGGGGGGGGGGGGGGGGGGCCATTGGATTGAAGGGGTGAATTGGATCAACGGGTCAAAATAGTGAAGTCTGCAACAAAAATTAATATCCCCTTTTGAATGAACAAGCCTGGCCGATCATATAAAAATACAAGTGCTCATGCACACACGAACTTACATCAACACTATCCCCCTAATGTGGCTTCATACAAACTTGATTCATAATCTGAAATAAAATAGAAACGCTATTAGTTGAAGAATGGTACGACAGGTTCAGGCAGGCAGCCTCACGCCTCTGCGCCCAGGAATCCTGCGAACAACACAACACGAATGATAGCAGCCATCGCCCAGCATCCTCGATTATCCTGCACATCGATTGGATTGATAACTATTCTACAAGATCGATACTAACCTCAAAAATTCCCTACAGTCAACCACTGGGTCCGACAGTCGATATCCCTGTGACGCTTGACCAACGACAATTTAGGTCTGCAAGTGAACGTGATACAAAATATTCTTAACCAATCAAAAGTTTTTATTTTCCACTTGTCACCTTGCCGTCTTGTTACCGTGCTAGAATAAGTAGTGGACGAGTACGCAATCGCGATGACGCAACTTAAAGACGGGTGCCGATTACGTCGCATTTCCGTGTTCTAAAAACGAAACCAAAACAACGCAGAATAAAAATAGTATCACAACACTATCAAGGCCGTATGAACGTGACAACAGAAAGGCGACGAGGACTGCACTCCTCTTGTTATAGCTTTCTATCCTCATAATCTTCCTGTCCAAAACTTAATCCCCAAATACTGTCAGCTGCTTCAAAGAGATTCCCGGCTTAAATCTGTACATCGTAGATTTTTTTAACCCGATTTAAAAGAGGACATAATTTGCGCAGTCGCACGTTCGAAAATCAACAATCCAAAGAGAAAATGGCTGATTATTTCCCTGCTACGGGCAACGGTAAGCAAAAGAGAAGAACCGTAAGGTTATCAGGGGAGCAGTAGGCGTTTTGACATCCCTTCCCACTGACACTGCTACTCCTTCCATCCTGTACCTGGATTGAGCTGTTCTTTATGTGGCACATAGGATACGTTTCCGAAATGTACCGCACTCTTCAATGAGCATTTCTCCGAACACTTCAGAAGCATTCATTTGTGTCACCCAGTTTATGCCTCCGCCCATTTCAACAGTACATCATTATTGACTGGATGACACGGGAAACGACTAAATGAAGCGCCAGCTGACAGCTCTTCAGTCGGCACTACCCAGGTAGGCAGCCCGTTGTGTAAACGAATGTTGATTGTAAAGTGCTTAGAGCTTGGTCTCTAGCCGAGAATAGGCGCTATATAAGTATTCATTGTTATTGTTGTTGTTATTATGCCCATCGCTCCCGGTGGAGCATAGGCCATCGACGACCCTTAGCCATCGCACTCTGTTCTGGGCTGTTCTGGTCATTCCAGTCAGTTGGTCCCTAAGCAAATGAAACAAACTGCAGCGTTACCGAACACGACGAAAAAGCAGAAGAGCACACAAAAAAAAGTGTGAAGTAACGCACTTTAATGCACGACACAAAACAAGACAAGAAATTTTCGGCAATAAACCTTCCTCAGCGACAAAACAATGAAAACAGTACAGACATAAACATGCGCAATACTCCCTTTGTGAAGCCAAAGTGGTGATTTCCAGCTGTTGCGAGGTCGGCCCTCTCTTCCTCATTCCCTGCGGGTTCCATGTCAGGGCTTGGCGTGTGGTGCTGGACGCTAGCTTACTGAGGGTGTGTCCGATCCAGCCCCACTTCCTTCGCAGTATCTGCTCGGCGACTGGTTCCTTTCTCGCGCGCTCCAACAGATCTTCGTTTCGGATCTTTTCCTGCCATCCGATTTTGTAGATGCGCCTCAGACAGGTGTTGAAGAATGTCAATCTTTTGTTGCATCATTTGTGTTGTTCGCCATGTCTCGCATCTGTACAGCAGAAATGACTTTACATTGGAGTTGAAGATGCAGAGTTTGGTTCTTATGCTGATTCCTCCAGATGCCCAGATGTTCTTCAGCATGACGAAAGCTGTGTTCTTGCCTTGCCGATTCTGGCTGTGACGTCTCGGTCCGTGCCTCCCTGTTGGTCAACCACACGTTTCCCAGGTAGACGAAAGACTCCACCTCCTGATGGGCTCTCCACCGACTGTGACTGATGTGTTGGCAGTGGTGTTGATTTTCATCAGTTCGGTCTTCTTTCTGTTGATCTTGATCCCTGTCCCGGCTGATGTGGTCTCCAAGCGAGTGGTCTTGTCCTGCATCTGGCTGTGGCTGTGTGACAGGAGCGCCAAGTCGTCAGCGAACTCAAGATCGTCAAGCTGCGTCCAGAGTGTCCACTGTATACTGTTGTTCCTGCCCGTTGTAGTGGTCTCCATGATCCAGTCAAAGGCCAGGAGGAAGAGAAACTGCGACGTCGAGACAGCAGGCACCCCTGCCGAACTCTGGTCTTCACCTCGAAACTTTCGGACATCTGGCCGGAGTGGGCATTCCTGCAGTTCATGTCCTGATAGGTGCACTGGATGAGGGAGATGATCTTCACGGGGACTACGTAATGCCTCAGCAGCAGCTTCACAGCGTCTCTCTGTCCACACTGTCAAAGGCCTTCTCATAATTTATGAAGTTGATGTATAGGGGGAGTTCCACCACCCCAACGACTGTTCCACGATGATGTGCAGGCTGGCAATCTGGTCGGCACATGATTTGTTCCACCAGAAGCCTGCCTGCTGGTCTCGGAACTTGGGGTCGACAGCTTCCTTCATCCTCTCCAGTATAACCCTGTTGAGAACCTTGCCTGGCGTTGACAGGGGCATGATCCTTTGGCAGCTGCTGCAGTCCCTAAGATCTCCTTTCTTCGGCAGCTCAATGATGATTTCTTCTTTCCACTGGGCCGGTACCTCCTCCTTCTCCAAGATCTTACTGAAGAGGCTGTATAGCATGTTGACAGCTGTCTCTATGTCTGCTTTGATGGCTTCTGCTGGTTTCTTTCTCGTCCGGCCTTGCAGCCTTCCCTTTTTTCAGAGTCATGATGGCCTTCTTGATCTCTGCCTTTGAGGGTTTGTCACAGCCGATGGGCAGTTCTGACTCCACGGGTGGGATGTCTGGTGGTGCATCAGGGGCGGGGCGGTTCAGCAGCTCCCTGAAGTGTTCTGCTCATCGTTTCAGCTGTTCCTCGGTTGTTGTCAGTGGGTTTCTGTTCTTGTCCTTCACTGGCTTGTCTGTCTGCTGGAACTTGCCCGTCAGCTTCGTGGTCACCAGGTACAGGTCCTTCAGGTTCTCCTTCTGGCTGCTGCCTCTGCTTGACTGGCCAGGTCGTCAAAATAGTCCATCTCGTCCTTCTTGATGCTCCTCTTCACTTCTCTGTTCGCTGCTGTGTGTTTTTCTTTTGCCTTTGCCTTAGCTGCTCTTGTTCGGCTCGTGTCCAGCGTAGTTTTCTTCTCTCACCTTGTTTCCAGCTTGTTGTTGATGTCAGCAGAGATCCATTTCTTGTGCTGGGTCTTCTTCTTGCCAAGGATTTCTTCACATGTGTCATGCCAGAGCTTCTTGCAGTGTCCCCACTGTGTCTCAATGTCCGTCTCACTGTCTTCTATTAGCTCTTGTAGCGGTTGGAACCTGTTGGAAAGGTTGATCTGGAATCTTGCCTGTGTGTCCCTGTTTCTGAGCAGTCCAACACTGTGCCTTGTCCGTATGTTGTTGGCGTTGGTGAATCTCTTGAGGCGAAGTCTCACTGTTGTTAAAAGTAGGTGGTGGTCTGATGACACATCAGCACCTCTCATCACTTGTACATCCCGCCATGATCTTCTGAACTTGCGGCTAATTCAGATATGGCAATCTGGTTCTCTGTGACATGGTTCGGGGATCTCCACGTGGCCTTGTGGATGCGCTTGTGTGGGATGATGCTCCCTCCTAGCTGGTTCAAGGCGCACATGTCTGCAAAGCGCTCACCATTCTCGTTCACCTGTCCCAGTCCGTGTGTCCCCATGATGTCCTCGTAGCCTGTGTTGTCCATTCCAATCTTAGTGTTGAAATCTCCCATCAGTATGGTTATGTCCTTTGCTCCTCTTCTGTCTGTCACTGTCTGTAGTTGTTGGTAGAAGTCATCTTTCTTCTCTTCTTCCACATCATTGGTGGGAGCATAGCACTGGATAATATTCAGCCTGATGTCATTCTTCCTCGTGGTAAACTTGGCTATGGTGATGCGGGAGTTGACAGGTTCCCAGCTGATGATGAGTGCCCCCTGTGCCTCCGGTGCCAGCATCAGGGCCACACCCTGAGTGTGGGGGGCTCCATCCTTTGTGTGTCCTGAGTACAGCAGCTGTTCTCCAGATGAAAGTCTCAGCTGTCCTGACTGTAGCCACCTTGTCTCACTCAGTCCTAGCACTCGGATCTTGTAGTTTTTCATCTCTCTCACAACTTGGGATGGTTTTTCTTGTTTCATACATCGTCCTGATGTTCCATGTGGCTACTCTCGTTGTTGTCCTGGGGTGTGTTAGAAGGGGAGTCAGTCTTGCAGCGTCCTTCCGCCTTTCACTGCACTGCATCATAAGTCCTCCAGGATGGAGAACCTTCCTTGCCCAGGTGAATGTTTTGGTTCGTTGTCGTCGATGCTTCTGTAACTTGTCCTTTTTACAGGTAGGGTTGTTATTCTACACAAACCCCTTTATCCTCCGGGCGTGGTGGTCCTGCCTTAGTCGCCTCTTACAACATGCATGGCAGGGCAGTGGGTCTATTCTATGCCCAACCCACAGGGCGATTTCAACAGTACAAATCACCACTAAAGCCAAATGCAAGTGGCAACATCCCTCAAGTGCACCAGCAGAAAAACATATGGAATCACAATCACCATGTTTAGATCATATCATTCCAAATGGCTTCAACACCCGTCAGTGACCTTTTTCGACCCACACTCCCAGACCCACCTCCATGTTTTTTTGGTTTTTTTTTTTTCTCCCCCATCCTCTTGTCCTTCTATTTTCCATCCGCGGCCACCCCCAGCTCCCTATATCACCTACGATCAGCCGTACGAAAACGAGTATATCTGTACTTTCTCTTCAACCCTGTCTTTTTGTCCCGTGGTGAACTGTCGTCACACTTCAGTGCTCCTCATTGTCCACCTCCAACAGTACTCAGGTAGAGCTCGAACTGTTCAGCCCAACATCTTCAAGGATCCCATTTCCCTCTGCAGTTAACGCATTTTGTATTCCCCAAAGAATTTGGCTTGGATTACTATGTTTCAAGTCCAGTTATTCGTCCCACAGGTTTTTCGTCACACTCGTTGCAAACAGACTGGGACTTTTAAACATGTGGTAGACGCGTGGTGGTCTCTCGGACCATTAAAGCAACACGTGCGCCAATACGAAGCGATGTAGGAAGTTAGATCATTACCCTTGACATCTTGTTCGTCCGAGATACAAACCTGGATACTAGCTGGAAAATTAAGTTACTTTACCACATGCCGTATTTGGAAAACGACGCCCCTGCTGGAATGCCACTGAAAAAATAAGAGATTTAGAGAGTCTCAATGATCCGCCTCATCCTGTTCCCACTCCAGAGAACCTACAGTTCCAAAAATATTCATCGGTATAAAGAAAAGTAAATCGCGAGTCACTGAAACACAAAACTTGCTCCTCCGCGCAACTAATAATTCACCATAAAAACAAAAAAAAGTAGAATTACTGAGAAGAAGGAGAGGAAGAAGGGAAAAACACCAAGATTAATCTGATAAATCTATAAATAGCTATAATACTATTACTGCTACTGATGACAATAATGATGAAAATGAGAACAAAAGAGAAGCAATAATCATTACAACTATAACAAAGATGGAACCATGATGATGTAAAATCTAAGAAATATGCAAATACATGACAGTTTAGTAAATACAAACTGAATAAAGTTCCTCATTAAGTATGAATAATGAAAGTAATCATCATCATCATCATTGTCATCGTCGTCATCATCATCATTATCATCATCACCATCATAACAATAATAATAGTAATATAATAATATATATGTATAAGAAGAATGAGTAAGTGGGAAGGATGAAAGTGATAAGTTAATAAGAAGCTAAGACTACATACTGACACAGAAAAGGGGGCAAGAAAGTAAAAAAAAAGAAATGTAGAAGAAACTACATGAATCTGGAAGAAAAGCAGCACAAAAAGACAAAGAAATGGATTGGTAGGTGAGTAAAGGCAAATTTCATAGAATATCCCAAAGTCAGTCAGGCTCGATAGATACAGACACTAGCAGTATTGGTCAGGAAATTTGAACAACGTTCTCAGAGACAGATCCATCATCAAGCGGATGAAACTTGACTCTGTGGTCCAATTCTTCCCAGCTGAGCCCATAGCAAAGTCAAATCTGGGTAGGAGGCTTATTAAAACAAATGAGTCGGATTGAACTCATTGTGTCAACTGAAAACAGAATAGAAGAAACTCACATCTACAAGACTGTGAAGTATGCCAATCTGGACAGCACCTTAAGGGAATCTCACAGCCTTGTAGATAGACCTTGGTCTGGGGGGGGGGGGGGGGGGACCACCCCCCCCCCCCCCCCCCCCCCCCCCCCCCCCCCCCCCCCCCCCCCAAGGGAATTTTTGACTTGGTTTTCTAGAAAACTTATGATATGGCAGGAAACATTTGGCATGTTACCCTCTGGTAAACAGGTTATTTTGGCATTGAGAGCTGCGTTAATAGTGTATTTTTCTCCTCTTTGCGCCTTGTATTTAGCATTTTGGGGTAGGGGTGTTCGCTCTGTGTTTGTCACACATAATCTGGCTTGATATCTCATAGGTTTGTCGTGAATGGCATCTAAAACAAATGTCCTCGATATATCTGCACACTATTCTGCTGGTGTTTTTACAAAAAGAGATACAGTGATGATGTTTGTGCATGGGCATCCGAATCGCATGCAGCTGAAATCTGTCCTACCACTCAACCACAGCTGTGCGCTGTTCTGTTCCCCCGCGCAAGTAGAGCAGCCGACACCTTTCCACGCGTTTCTTGCTAGTTTTGTCTCCACATTTAAGTGTGTATCACAAAATAGCTTATGTTCACTTAGGCGTAGATCAACATTTGATTATTGTGATCATAGAATTTCTACGAAAAGTAAGTACTGTAACATTGAATTTCGTTCATAACGTCAGATCGGTGTGGCACTAAAAGTAATGCGTTTACGACAGCGCGTTGAGTCAATGTTTCTCTAGTGGTGAGAGATTCAGTAACATGAACCAGTGATTTGGAGCAACTGATCTAATATAATAATAATAATGCCATGAGTTTCTTTGTCTCTCAGGTCGCACCTTTCTTAGGAAGGCGCATGTGTATTTTCTTCTTCTTGTCGCTAAATGTTGTTTTTGTAAAGAAATCTAACATGCAAAGCAGTCATGTGTGCATGCCATTGCGTGCTTTACTGTGATCTCTGTCTGTAGTATGACGTATGCGTGTCCTTGGTAAACCCACCTCACCCCCATCCCCACCTGTGTGTGTGAGTGTGTGTGTGTGTGTGTCAGTGTGAAGCGTTCATGCACACGTCTACACACTCTGCCCATCCCGTCTACTGCGCGTGTCTCATTATTTCGGCCAGACTCCTGTGCTAAGCATGTGTAGCACAGATTAGTATAGCAGATGGTACTCGCTGTCACAGCGCAAGATGCACTTTTCTGATTGGGATGCTGGAGAACCTCAGACAATCGCGCCCGTGCTTTGGGAAAACCGCGGCTTGAGTTCGTTGCTAGTTTTACTTCTGCGTACTTCACCACCTAGGGCAAACCGCTTTGCCGCATTATAGTATCCATTTGTTTTTAACCGTCTTCTTTCAGGTTATTTGGAATGGGCAGGTGTACAGTCTCTAACTACACTATAATTAAAAATGCGTCACCTTCTCCATGAGACACGTCATTTGTGAATTCAGATTTGCACCATGGCAGATGAACAATCAGTGACCTTTAAAAGCACACCCAAATGCAAAAGAAAATGTTCAAGAGATGGGAGAACATGTCTAATTCATTTAAAAAACAACAGAAAAGAGAAGACTATAACCCCACTAAGTGACGAAAGTAAAAAAAAAAAAACATCCAGAAGTCTCTCCATTTGAGACGTGCTTCAAATGTAGCATGTCATAGACTAGATCAGATTTGTGATTGCATTCCAGAAATCATGGACTTTACTCGCCATGGTTATCACAGAAGCTGTTATGCACGGTTTACCAATGTGAAATTTGCCAGGAAAAGGAAACATGAGACAGAGTGAAGAAGTTGCAGGACCATCTAAACCAAAGAAGACTGCTGTTGCTACATCAGGCCCATTGCTTCCGAACGACAGATGCATTTTTTGGAACAAAAAATTCAGGAAGAAAGCTCAAAAGGAGTTGCATGTTTTGGCAAACTTGTAAAATGTGTCACCAAGACGGCAGAAAGGTCTATAAAGGATGCAGCAAAAATTAAGCATGATGACGTTTTCGCTCATTGTCAAGATGTAGATCTGGTAGCACGTGAAGCTCACTATCATAGGGGTTGCAGGAAAGACTATGTGAGATCTGAAGGGAGGCATACTGAAACATCCACAGGCCAGACATCTGTTGAGCAGCTACAGGCACATGAGAGGGCATTTGAGTACATATGTGATTACACTGAAAATGCCTTGATCAGAGGTGCACAGGTGGAGAGTATGACCATGCTGAGAGAGAAGTACTGTGGGTACATGCAACAACATTCCCCTGACTTCTACAACCCAGGATATAAGACTTACAAACTGAAAGAAAAGATAATGAAATATTTCAGTGAACTTGTTTATTGTGACGAACTTGCCCGAGGTCAGGCGGTTGAGACAGCGTTTTGTGTCAGCAGCTTCAGAAGAAAGGCGACTTGAGAGTCTGCATATGTCCTTCGTCGACACATCTTGGATGCTTTTAGAGCTGCACCTGACATGCCATGGCCTCCATCTGTTGAGTACCTTCAGTCTGATGCTGTCCATCCTCCAGCTATTCTCACAGACTTTCTCCAAAACCTGCTGTCTGGAAAGAGTAGTACTGTGGAGCAAAACAAAACCGCCAGATTAGCATCCTCCACTGGCCAGGATATGTGTTACTCTTTGACAGGGGGGAAAGTGGAAAATGCCCAAACATCCTCTACTTGGAATGTCTATCAGACATGTTTCTGGTAGCTCTGAAGTTCTAAGTCTCTTGAATCGTTTTGGGCACGTTGCTGGATACAAAACAATTGTACGACTTGAGACTGCTATGGCCAACTCTGTACATCAGTGTGCTAGTCTTCTGCCTTCAGTGGTGAGTTTGGAACAGAACAAAGTGATTCATTTCTGCTGGGATAACTTTGACCTGAACGAAGAAACTCTTTCAGGAGCTGACACCACCCACTCCACTCATGGCATAGTTATTCAAGAGATGACAGGAGACACAGTGCATGACGCAGTTCCTTTCAAACAGAACTATCTCCTGCTCCTCAAAACCACCAATGCTCCGTGCAGTATGAACCAAGAAACGTACCACCCTGCTTTGCAAAAGAAAAGGCAGAACCCAACTTGAATGTTGTCGACACTCATTTCTCAAACCCAGAGGCAGTCTACAAAGCTAAAGTTGCTGACTTTTGTGGGGTTTTCTCCAGATTTGAGGCCAAATATGGAAATCAGCTGGTGCCTGGATGGGGTGGATGGGTGTCTCTCACAGGAGAGGAAAGGATAGAAAAGATGCAGTCTACTGTTGACTACATGCCACCCATCCACCACCCACATCACGGAAAATTCCACAGTCCAGCATGTCCTCAAAGTGTCACAGGCAACAACAAAGCAAGTGGGGCAAGATATAACATTAGTTACATTTGACTTAGCAGTAGCAAGGAAAGTATACAACTTGGTGTGGCAGAACAATCTCTTCCAAGACATCTTTGTCAGACTGGGAAGCTTCCACACAATCTGCTCTTTCCTTGGCGCTGTTGGCAAACTGATGAGGGGAACTGGTCTTGCAGAAATAATCATTCAGTCTGCTATCTGTGCGAGTGGGTCAATTGAGCAAGTATTTGCTGGCAAACACTACAATCGTGCTCTTCGAGTACACAAACTAGTCCTTGAAGTATTAGAGAGGCAAATGCTTATCAAATTTCTGGCTACAGGTGAAGCTGAAGAACTTCAAGAGGTGCAGAATGCAGTGGCCACTCTGTTCAATCCTGGTGAGGACAAGCTGCAGTCTGTTGTGGAAAATGGTGCATGCCAACAGCTGTATGAACAGTATTCCCTCTTCAAGGTCAAAGTAACAGATGGCCTCCTTGGCAAAACAGCACCATTGTGGCTTTACTACATGGACATGATTTGGTTTGTTTTGAGGTTCCTGTGGGCAACAAAAGAGAACAATGTGGATTTACATCTTACCTGCCTGCAAGAGATGTGTCCGTTGTTGTTTGCGATGGACCACATGAATTATGCCAAATATCTGAGTGTCTACTTCATTTCTCTCTTGAACATAAAAACACACTCATCCAGGGGCTGACAAACTTTTTCAGAAAGGGGGACGCAGTGTGTCAAGGTCTGACGTAGCCACTTCTTACAATGCTGTGGATCAGACAATTGGACAAACAATAAACAGACATGCAAAGTCCCATGATGGTATCATTGGGTTTCAGTAGAAATTTTGCAGCCTACCAC
>JADBJO010034222.1:0-13716 GCA_016801955.1 Conus betulinus
TACTAAGGGTTTAGCGCAAGCCACAAGTGAATGAGTCACGAATACAAAACACAAGCAATCTTTACACAAACGCAAAGTATAGGCGAGACAGAGCACAAGACTTATCTTGCTTGGGCGACAGGCCGAAGTTGAATGAGGTACGGGAAGCAAACATCGGCTTTTTCCGTTGGCGGAAGTGGGGGTGGGCGTCACATGACTGTCTTATGACTGCATTTGCCTAAAAAATTCAGCCTGACAGAGCTGACTGACTGCCGTTGAATGCTATGGTCTGACATGGTACAGTATATGACGCCAAAAAAAAGTTACAAAATGTTTGACCAAACAGGACTTAGTACTTCTTAGCAATAACAAGTTGGGCCATAACTGATAATGGCTTGCAAAGAGCTGAACATAGTGAAGAACATGATGGCAAACAAAAGATTATTGTCTGATATTACATTGCTTTCAGCAAGATGCACACAAAGCCAGATCAGAAATGAGAAAATCCCTGCTGTGTAACACACACACACACACACACACACACACACACACACACACACACACACACACACACACACTCCATTCTCCCAAATCAATCCTCCTACATACTCCAAACAAAGATTTGTTTGTTACATTCAACTGATGCCTAGTACATCTGAGGTTATTCAACTCCTCCCAGCAACGCCTCACCCCCCCCCCCCCCCCCCCCCCCCCCAAAAAAAAAAAAAGCAAATAAAAACAAAACAAAAAAACAAAAAAAAAAAAAAAAAGGAGGGGGAAAGAGTGTCAAACTTTGAGAAGAATTCAGTAGTATAATTCATTAAGCATACTACACCCAAAACAAAAATGAAAACAACAACAGAAGTTCAACAAAACTAGAGAATCTTCACAAAAGAGAAAATTTACAGCAAAAAAATTTTCAGATGGAGAAATAATCTAAACCAAGTAAAGCACCTTTAATCCTCATTCAGTTTACAGAAATTCCATAGGTGAAAAAAAAGACAAAACACTGGTCAATGAAGCATAATACCCTCCTACAGGAAACATTACAGTTTGCTCCTGTTAATAATAATCACATTTATACCTGAATACACCAATATCAGATTTCATAGATGTCCGTCCATTTTTGCAAGTAAACCCACACACTCACTGAATCTCTGCAGGTAGTTGTCCATGGGAACCCAGGTGATGAGGAAATCGAAGATGTCCTGTTTGTCTGACTCCCGCCTTTTTTGCTCCCAACAGTGCTGACAGCAGGCTGACCAGGCGTGTATTGCCAACCTCCAAATGACTGGACCCTTGCTGCGAGACAAGCAGTCAACACATCCATCAACACACCTGTATGGAAAGCTCATTCCCGCTATGCAGACTGATTCATATACACAGACAAATGCAGAGTTCCATATAAATGCTACGATCAGAATTAAGATGTGGTGACCAAGTGGCAAAAAGACTGGATTCCATTCTGTTGGTCAGTGGTTTGACACTCAGCAGTACTCGCGATCAGCTCCGCATTTGAAATCCACTGTGTCTGCATCTGAGATTGACCCATTTAGAAATGTGAGAGCACACTGCTTTCAAAAACCCAAATCTTACCTCCTATCCTAACACACTTTTAGTTGTAAAAAACCGGAGACTGGTAGTAATCACAGCAACTGGAACCCCTTAACTAGGACCTTTCAACAACCTCTTAAGGACTTACCAGTTGTGAAAACAACATCTTGGATAAATTCAAACCCTAAGCATGTTGTTGTACAGCATCCTTTTTATTTGCATTTTCAAATAAAACTCATTTGATTACTTTTTTGTTCCACCTGCTTAATAATCCATGACTGAGTTCCATGACCAAGGACAAACAATTGTCTTACACCACACCAGAAAGCACCCACAGTGAGTCACGATGCCATGCAAGGACTGGCTTTCGAAACACGAAGACTTTCAACACAATTCAAGGATCCCAAATACTCTGCCCAGCCAAATCCTTTCACACATCTGTGACAGAAAGCATCAGTAATTGTTTCATGCTTACAACCTGCGAAGACAGGGAGCATTGATCATATATTTGCCAGTCAAAGGTATAAAACTCACTCATATTCTCCCAATTTTCATAGAAGCTTATCTCTTTAACTTGCAGTCAGAACAACCCTGAATTTTTTTCAATGACAAAATATTGTAAGAAATTATGGTCTGCCTTGTGAGGAATCATACGACCGCTCAACCTCGGTAACAACAATCCAGGTGATGGAGAAGATGAAGTCTCTGAGATGCCCTAGAGCCCTCAACAAAGAATAGTATCAACCACATGGTCAATATAGCAACATCAATGGCCAGTAGTACAACTGTATAATTATGAAATATTTATTGACCTCAAAAGCAAAATAATGACCCATACTACAAAAGTACTTAAGAACACACAAGTTTTCTATTGTAAGATTCAAATTCTTTGACTATTTAGCAATTAGTAAGCAAAATTTCTTGCATTTTTATCTATACGGAAAGATGTTATTCTTAAGAAGAAAAAAAAACCCAACCTAAAGATACCAACCACACCAAGTTCAAGCCACTACCACAACAGCCCCCAGGCAAGCCTAGTCACAGTACAGTTGAAAGCTCTTGCAAAGAATGTGGGTATCCTGTCAGCAGGGGGATCATTTAAACACATGCTTTGGTGCAATGTTCCTGCCTTACAGAGCTTTATTTTCCATGTTCACATGATATTGTTGAAATCAAATAATGGTAAAAGTGAAACACTTTAAACTTCAGCAGACAAGAAACCCGTATTAGTATCATCTCGTTCATTATTTAGTTTTCTGGTTTCTTCTTTTCTTTCACAATCACTTGCACTGTTTCTAATTAAAATTCATAGCCAGATATCTGCAGAAACTTTTTTTCATCTCTCTGTGGAACTTGCACATTTTAAATTTAATCTTCATACTGTAAGCAATTACAGTTGAATCATGGCTTGAAATCAGAACTATTTCAAAAATAGTCTTGTGGTAACACCTGAATACATTAAAAAATAAATAGCAAAAAAATGTAATGATTGATCCCGCTTTGTATCAAATGCCTATGCAAGCTCCTTGTCGCTAAGGGCAGCTCATCCCACACTGACCTTAAAAGCTTCCTCCAGGGAAGCGAAAGCCAGCGATTAAGAATGCCGGTGAAGGCTGGCACCACCTGGTCCATCTGGTTCACGTACACCTCCAGCTTGTCGTCTGCTGGCAGCTGTCTCACACCAACACTTACACATGAACATACATACATCTAGAAAATTCATCTTTGTGCACATAACTGGAAAATGTTAACATGTACACAGGTACTGACTGAAAAAGTTAACATGTAACTGCATATGACTAGGAAATTTACACATTAACTTAGACATGACCCAGAAAATGTTTGAGTATGTGTGACCAGAAAGTGTGGACGTACATCCAAATATGATCAGCAGACAAATATATAACATATGCAAGGTGCAAGGGTAATGTTAATATATACTTACGTCTGCGTGGTGGAATGAACACAATGTATATGCATAAATTTGCATTAACCCATAAAGTGCCTTTAAGCCGTCAGCTGACGCCGCCATAAAAATGCACTCCCAGTGCCTATGGACCGTCCACTGACATCATGCATTTTTCTTGAATTTTCATTCGTTACTATTCCTATCAAAGGACTGAAATAGAGTGTGCGTAGTAAGCCATATATGTCTGCAGTATTAAAATGATATGCAAATGACCACACGTGAGGGGAAAGACCATTTATTCTCATCACTGACTGGGTGACCAGCCAGCGCTTTGTTTCGCTTGCAAAGATGGTGGCGCAACCTTCAACGAGCGTAGCGACCAAATCAATGTACTTACACAGCTGAGCAGGCTCTGCTAATCATTTTTGACAGAGATAATAATCTTTTATTCAATGACTCACTTGAGCATGAAGGTGAGATGATGATAGTGATGGAATTGCCGACATATTCGTCAGTTATTGAGTCGTGCTGTGCGATCTCAAGAGTGTGTTCAGCTGACTGGTTACCAGCGTCGAACGAGCCAGCTTAGTGTGTACTCTGCACTGTGTGCGAGTGGCCAGTGACATGTTAGTCAGGGCGTGAGGGGAGCGCGGACTGCTCGCAGCTGTGACACTGGGCAGCAGGAAAGGTAGGGGAAAGAGAGTGAAAGAGAGAGTTGAAATCCAGCAAGGGGGCATGGTGGGGGGAGGGGGGCGTGGTCTTGGACTGACCTGTCTGCATGAAGTGTGAGCATCTTGATAGACTTCTAAACTGTTTTACTTTCATTTACTGGTTTAGTGTGACAATACAAACTTTATTTTCAACTTTTTTGCTTTGTGTTCTTTTTTGGACGTGAAGCTGTAGTGGTAAAATACATATGTTTTTGATGGTGCAAGAAAATCTTATCCAAATCTAAATGCCTAAATATTTTTTCATTATCAAAATTAAAACAAAAGAAGCCCAGATTCAAAATCTCCATTCAATTTCCTTCAAAAAACATATATATTTCATTTTATATCTTTTGTAGTTTCTGAGCTAGAATTTTTTGTTAATTATTACCCCCAATCATTAGATTTCCCCGGCACTGGGAAAGCCTTTGTAATATTTTCTGGCTGTGAACGGGTTAAAAACGTATGCATGCGCACAAAAATACGTAGAAAATGTTTAACTTTTACAGAAAACATATGTACTCATACACACATGCATGAACTTGTGTGTGTCCACATAACACATGTATCCAAACATGCACACATTCAAGCATGCCCACACACACACACACACACACACACACACACACACACACACACACACTCTGCGTGGACGCCATGGTAGTAAACTGACCTGTCTGACAGTTGACTCAAACCTCTGAGTGATCAGCTGCTCCAGTTGTTGTCTGAGAGGTGTGTGCTTCAAGTCTTCAGTTCTCTGCAACAGCTGACCCCACATCTGCACAACCCACACTCCACTTCAGTTTTCTGCATTCCAGAGACTGAGCTCATGTCATTAAGTGCACTGTTGCTGGCACTGCCTTCAGCCATACTGGACTCTCAGAACAACAATCTGCCAGAGTCTCAACTGGCACATCACAAGCCTAGGACACATGTTGTAACTCGAGGTAAATCAATGGAACATTCGGAAAATCTGTTGGGACAAAGTGTCAGAATGCTTGCTATTAACATACACAAAAATTAACCTTTCAGTTTACTTTTAAATGTGGCCACAAAAAAAAAGAAAAAGTAGACTGTTACTGTTAACTTTAACCCCTTCACTGCCACAGTATAATAGCACATTTGAAAATCTGTATGCCAAGGTAAAATTTAAATTTAACTTTTTTGGGTAGGTTTCAATAAAATGGTTACTGCTCACGTATTTTTTGACAGACCTCTCTGATTTTTTGCACGTTTTGTTATAATGCATTTGTCTACAATGTCCTGACAAAATGACTTGATTATGTTGATAATTAGTATATCAGAAATTGACATAATTATAAAAATTTTACAAAAAAATAACAGTTTTCGAGTATACACAAACACACTGCGCCAAATAGAATGAGTCAAAACACTGAAAAAAGTGGTCTTGCTATTTATTCAGTATCAGCACTAACACATGACAGTCATATAAATCCCAAGGAATCTTGTTCTGCTCATAATTGGGGATATTATTTTTTAGGTAAAAAGGGGGCATAATCCTTTTCATGGTATGTTCACGAACATCTACACTATTCATCCATTTATTGGGTTATTTGTTAGATTTTTTGTGGATTACTTCTTATACCCTTGTCTACAATTTTACATTATTCTAATTTGATTTGGGGGGTAATAATGATGGTTCGCACTAATAACATATGATAAAACAGGGGTTTTTTTGTTTTGTTTTGTTTTGTTTTAGAAATTTATGACAATTCACCACATAAAAGCCCACTAAACAAAGCAAAAATACCTTTTGGTGTTTGCTCAACAACATTACAAACACCTGGGATTCATATTGTTGTCAATAAATGTCCCTCTGTGTAACAATCTCTATGTTACTGGGGGTACCCCAATTCTACTAGAAAGGGGCATAATTTTACTACTTGGGGAGGGTTGAGTACCTCAATCCCTGTTTATTTATTTGTTAACATATGACTTACATTTTATGGCTTCTCTTTCTTTATACCCCAAGCTATGATGCTGTATAGCAATAGTGTAGTATTGTTGGCCATAAGGGGATGGACAGGGATATAATGAATGATGGTTTTACTAAAAAGAACATTTTTCAAGTATACAAAAAACAATCGCACTATATAAAATCAGTGAAAATAATGAAAAAGTGGTGTGACTTATTTATTCAAAATCAGCTCTAACACATGACAGTCATATAAATCCCAGGAATCTTGTTTGTGATGACAATCTGCTCATAATTTGGGGGTACTATTTGTTTTAGGTAAAAAAGGGGCATAATCATGTTTTTCATGGTATGTTCACTAACATCTACATTACTCATCCATTTGTTGAGTTATTTGTTTGTTTTTTTTTGTGTATTACTTCCTTATACCCTTGTCTACAATTTCACGCCATTCTAATTTGATTTTGGGGGTAATAATGATGGTTCGCACTAATAACATATGATAAAACAGTTTTTTTTTTGTTTTCAGTTTCAGAGTTTTTTTTTTACAATTCACCACATAAAAGCCCACTAAACACAGCAAAAATACCTTTTGGTGTTGCTCAGCAACATTACAAACACCTGGGATTCATACTGTTGTCAATAAATGTCCCTCTATGTAACAATCTGTATGTTACTGGGGGGTACCCCTATTCTACTAGAAAGGGGCATAATTTTACTATTTGTGGTAGGTTCAATACCTCAATCACTGCTTATCTATTTGTTGACATATGACTTAGATTTTAAGGCTTCCTTTCCTTTTACCCCAAGCTATGATGCTATATAACATAATCTAGCTTTGCTGGCCATTAGGGATGGACAGGGATGTAACAATGGTGGTTTTACAAAAAAGAAGTGTTTCTGCACACATACACATTACAACACATAAAACCTGTAAACCACTGACAAAAAACTTCTTAGTGTTTACTCAGCATCACTGTAAGTATACAAAGTGGTCCAAATTGTTATAGTATATAATACTTATTGGTAAATGTTCAAAATGACAACCATGGGAAAAAAGTCTGAAGAAAAAAAAAAACACAATTGTCTGTTGAAAAAAAAAAAAAACACACACACACACATTTGTTATAACACAAAAAACTGGAGAAACTCAAGAAGAATCTGAAATACAGAATAGAAGTTTCAAAATAAGTAAGCAGACCCACAATTGGGCACACACACACACACACACACACACACACACACACACACCACACACAAGAGTAAGCAGACCCACACTTGGGCACACACACACACACACACACACACACACACACCACACAGTAAGCAGCACCCCACAATTGGGCACACACACACACACACACACACACACACAATTTACACACACACACACACACGCATACACACACACAATTTACACACACACACAAACACACACACATACATGTACACATATGCACAAACACACATTAACAGTTTAGCAGGCATCCTTCAGTCTCGGAAGACTATGGAGTTGCACTCTAGGTGTCTATTCTGGTACAGCGCGACGGATGTGAATGGCCAGTCCGACGCGGGAATGACAGTCCGTGTGGCAGAGGACACAGATGAAGTCTGACACTGGTCTGTCTGTCTGGGCTGCAGCCTTTCTTCTCATTCTCTCTTCCTTGTGCTGCTGAGAGAGTGTCTCTTCGAACTTGGAGTAGGTACTCCAAACCTTCTTTGTATGACTAAGGGGCAGTGTGCTGTTGGCCCACATTCAACTGTGATTTTCTACAAATATTTACTAATAAATCAAGAAATAAAAGTACGCCTGACAAAACCCGTTATTTATCTTTCATCTCCATACATTGTCTTTTTATATTTTTGATGGTGAGTGTGTGTAAGCGTGTGTTGAAAGTTTGCGCTGTTACGGGAGTAGCCGCCAGCGTTGGCCGCCATGTGCGCGTGTCTCGCTCCGATCACTGTCTTTCGTCGTCTGCTATGCGCTCGGTGGCACCGTTAGTAGTTCTAAAAATAGTATGCTAAACAGGAAGAAGAGTCATCATCCCCATAACGTCTCGTGTGCGAAGTGAAGGCATTCAACAGAAAATTCAGAGTGAAAAACCGTTTTAAAATGTTTCATGTAAAATTTCCAGAATAAAACCAAGAGCGACATTTATACTTTTACACTCACGCAAATCTTCAGGGTTTAAACTATATTTGAGTAAAAATTTTAAGTTTGTCCGTTCAAATGCCGCGGAGCGCAAAGCTATGAAACAAGCCGTGGTGCAGCTTCGACGTCGACACAAAAATTGAAATGGCGCCAAGTACAAGACGGCATGCGACCTGTAAATATTAAACGGAATCTATCGAATATCGACGAGTCGTCTTCAAACCACGCCGTTCCGGCTATTTTGAATGGTAAGTTGCAACCTTTTCCGTCAGTTTTACATCATGATTTAACTATATTACTGTCATATATTTTGAAGATTACTTTTTTTTTTGTTTGACGACCGAAACATCAGACGGAGTAATGGTGGGGTCATGCTGATGAGAGGAGTATGTGTTTTGTATTTTACACCAAATTAAAACTGCTGCTTAGATTCCATGGATATGTTACAGGTGTAGTTTGTATGACTTCAAGGCTTTTTTTCTGTTGATTTTTTTTAACCAGATCTTTCCTGTTCGACTTAAAATATCAAATTTTATTAGGTCACGTGACTGTGCCCAACGACGCTTTTGAGGCCCTATGTCGAATGAACAGCTGAAACTAGCATAGTTCCAGTAGGAAAATGTATAGAATATTAGATCTAGTTACAAAGTGAGACGACTGCAGGCGGAGATCTAAACAAATCTTTAAAAAACGTTTGTGACCTGCTGCAAAAAAACGTCGACAAACGAATCATGTGTTTTTGTCTTGTGATTCGTTTTGTCCATGTTTTTGGGCAGTTCGCAAACATTTATTTAAGCTTTGTACAGAATATTAATTTTTTGTGTATTTCCTTTATCAAATAAATCAAGCAGAGATTCTGAAACACTTGTCTTATGCACTCCATTGTCATTGGCAGTTATGGTGATAATGTATGTGTTGTGTGTGTGTGCGTGATTCTGTGTGTGTGTGTGTGTGTGTGTGTGTGTGTGTGTGTGTGTGTGTGTGTGTGTGTGTGTGTGACTGAATGGAATGGATTAGCTATCATCATGATTTATCAATTAATGACAACCCTAACTCAATTTATATATTACTTTTTTTCAGGTGCTCCAAACTGTGCAGTTAGTGTCTGCTACAACGGGCATTGTTCTGGTCAACATACACTGTAACAATGGCCAGTTCTACACAAACTTTCTCTCCATGACTAAGAAAGAGCCAGTGGCCTGTTAACCCACATTTGACTGTTATTTTCTCCAAATGTTTGAAAATTAATCAAAAAATGAAAATACATCAGACAAAATCTGTTATTCATCTTTCATTTCCATACACTGTCTTTTGGAATTTTGATGGTGATTGTGTGTCAGCGTGTGTTGAAAGTTGGTGCTGTTTACTGATTAGCTGCGAGCCTTGGCCAGCATATGCACATCTCACTCCTATCCCTTCCTTTGGTTTTCTACACACTGCTCGTCCGGATATTTATCAATTCTAAAAATGTATGCCAATTAGAAAGAGGAGCAATTCTTCAGGCTTTCAACTACAATTAAGTAAACCTTTAAGTTTGTCCATTCATTCAGTTCCTGCTGGCAAGGGGGTATGGGGCCACGGTAAAAACTCAAGGGATGAGTGTATTTATTTTGTAATGGCATTGTTATATTCAGTATTTCTTGGCAGTCATATATATAAGTTTCACTTATATGTGGAAAGCATAGCACTGGAGAATTAGGATGGAGGGGAGGAAAGGGGGTGGGAGAGAGAGCGAGAGGGGATGGGGGGGGGGGGGGGGGGGGGGGGCAAAGTTTCTTGCTTTTTAATCTTCTGAGCATTACTTTTGGTACAAATGTCAATCATATGTTTTCATAAGATCATGCCAAGCAGAGATATTTAATTTGTATACGTAATGTTTACATGGCACACAAGAAGTTAGGTAAAGGGGGGGGGGGGGGGGGGTGAAGGTGGTATGGGGGGTGTACAATTGTGCTGACATGCTTGAATGTCTTCTTATTGGATAGATCTTGTAATCCTGATCATTTTGATATAAGTTACATGCTTGTATGTCAATTGAAAGCAGGGATATGTCATTTTATAACTTGTTTTGGTTGCCGATATGGGAAAAAAAAAAAAGTCAAAATGAAGATTTTGGCATTTTTAGGAGTGTGGTAGTCGGACTCTGCAAGAGCCTCAGGTCTGAAAAAAAATTCAGTGTATATTACAAGTGGTTGACATCAATCGCCCACAGTTTCAAACATGTCACTTGCGAAATGGCCGAGTTAGTTACAGGCCTCCAAACATGCCCTTATGGGGAATTCTGACTGTGTCGTAAAAAAAATTAAATATTTAAAAAATCATAACTTTGCTCCTAATTAAGCTACAGCTATAAATTTTACATAATTTTCTTAGTTTTAAGTTGTTCTATAACCTTGACCTATTGAAAACACAGTCAAAAACATTTTAAAAATCACTTTGGAGTACCTACTTGGAGAGACCTTTCTGCACAGTCTGTCTCCAGGCTGACCGTTCATGGGCTGTTGCTTCCCAGTTGTTCTGGTCGATGTTCAAGGCCTTAGGTCCCTCTTGCACATGTCTTTGAATCGCAGCTGTGGTCTGCCTGTGGGACATTTTCCCTGCACAAGTTCTCCATAGAGGAGGTCTTTAGGGATCCGTCCGTCATCCATGAGCACGACATGGCCGAGCCAGCACACACGTTTCTATTTCAGCAGTGTATACATGCTGGTGCATCCGGCCCTTTCCAGGACAGTGTTGTTTGGGACCTTGTCCTGCCCAGGTGATGTTCACAATGCATCGGAGGTCTCGCATATTAAAGGCATTGAGCTTCCGCTCTTGTCGGGCACGCAAAGTCCAAGACTCGCTGCCATACAGGAGGGGTGCTCATGATGCAGGCATTGTAGATCTGGATCTTTGTGTGCTCGGTCAGCTTGCTGTTGTTCCATGCTTTTTTTGTCAGTCTGGTTATGTTGGTGGCTGCCTTGCCGATGCACCTGTTGAGCTCTGCGTCAAGTGAGAGGGTGTCAGAGATAGTTGAGCCCAGATAAACAAAGTCTATAGTTGAGCCCAGATAAACACAAGTCATGGACGACATCCAGTTCATGGTCGTTGATGCTGATGACTGGGGGAGGTTCAACATCCTGTCCCATGACCTGTGTTTTCTTCAAGCTTATGGTAAGCCCTAAGTCTTGGCAGGCATTGCTGAAGTGAGTCATGAGCTGCTGTAGGTCCTCAGCTGAGTGGGCGGTTACTGCTGCGTCGTCTGCAAAGTGGAAGTCATGCAGGCACCTCAGCTTGACTTTAGTCTTGGCTCTTAGTCTGGAGAGGTTGAAGAGCTTTCCGTCTGTCCTGGTTCAGAGGTAGATATCTTCAGCTGCAGGTCCCAATGCATGTTTCAGCATCACAGCAAAGAAGATTCCAAACAGGGTGGGAGCCAGGACGCAACCCTGTTTCACTCCGCTCCGTATGTTGAAGGCAGCTGATGTTGAACTGTCAAAGACGACGGTGCCTTTCATGTCTTCGTGGAACGATCTGATTATGCTGAGAAGTTTGGGTGGACATCCAATCTTGGGGAGGATCTTGAAGAGGCCATCCCTGCTGACCAGATCGAAAGCCTTTGTGAGATCTATGAAGGCAATGAAGAGTGGTTGCCTTTGCTCACAACATTTCTCCTGAAGTTGTTTAAAGGAGAAGATCATATCAAATGTGGATCTGCTGGCGTGGAAACCACACTGCGCGATTCAGGATAAACTGGTCTGCAAGTACTTGTAGCCTCTTCAGTTCTACTCGTGCAAAGACTTTCCCAACGATACTAAGGAGGGATATGCTACGATAATTATTGCAATTGCTTCTGTCACCTTTATTTTTGTACAGTGTGATGACATTAGCATCCCTCATGTCTTGTGGTACTTCGCCTTCACTCCAACAGATGCAGAGGAATTCATGCAACTCGGTGATGAGTGTCTCTTTACAGCACTTCAGTACTTCGGCAGGAATACCGTCTTTCCCTGGAGCCTTGCCAGAGGCAAGAGAGTCCAGGGCTTTGTTGAATTTGTCTATGGTCGGTTCTCTGTCAAGCTCTTCCAGCTCTGGTAGGTGCTCTATGGCATTCAGGGCATCTTCTGTGACTACATTTTTCCTTGCATATAGCTCAGCTCAGTTTAGTGATCTGCCCAGCACTCCATCTGTTGTTCTCTGTCCTGAATCACCTCCCCTGTAGCTGATTTCAAAGGGGCAGTTTTCTTTTGCATTGGGCCCAATACCTGCTTGATGCCGTCATGCATCGCCTTAATGTTGCCTGTGTCAGCTGCAATCTCAATCTGGGGCAGAGCTGAGCTGAAGCCAATAATCGTTGGCGCATTGCCTGGCACACTGCTGGACCTGGGGTTTCTGCTCACTGGGATTTGGTTTTGTATGCTGTTGGGGTGTTTCTCTTGGCCTCGATGACTGATGTCATTTCTTCTAAATGGGCTTCGAACCAATCAGCTGACTTGCTGGTCTTTTTGCCAAAGGTGGACATGGCGGCATTGTAGACAACATCTCTTAAGTATTCCCATCGGTCTTGGGCATTTGCAGGGGGGGCCAGTGAGCAAATCCTCCAACACGCGCGCGAACTCCTCCACTTTTCTTTGATCATGTGTGTTTTGCTGGTGTCGATGCGAGGGCGGCCCTCCTTTATCATACTGTGCAGTCTCTTCGCATGGAGCTTCACTTTGCTGCACACCAAAGAGTGGTCAGTGTCACAGTCGCGCGCTGGTAGCTGCGAGTGATCTTGATGTTGGAAAGGCTGATACGTCTGGTGAGGATCAGATCGAGCTGTGCCAGTGTTTGGGATCGAGGGTGTCTCCAGAGACTTGATGCCGAGGCTTGTGTTGAAGAAGGTGTTACTGATGCACAACCCATGATGACAGCAGAGCTCTAGCAGGCGCTGGCCCTTCTCGTTCATTTTCCCAGTGCCGCACTGACCCAAGCAGGTGGGCCAGGAGTTGTCATTGATACCTACTCTGTGTTGAAATCGCCTGCGATGAACAGTAATTCTCTGTCAGGAATTCTCCTTATAGCAGCACCGAGGTCGTCATAAAACTTGTCTTTTGCTTCTGCTGTGGATGCCAAAGTTGGTGCATACGCACTAATTAGACTGACTGATCCCAATGATGTTTGGAGTCAGAGAGACAGGATTCGTTCTGTTCCTTCTACTGGTGGGGTTATGGACCCCAATAATCTGTTTCTAACCGCGAATCCCACGCCGTGTTCTCTGACCTCGTCTGATGGTTTTTGCCCTGCCAGAACAGGGTGAAGTCTCTCTCCCTCACAGATCCTGTTTCTGGGAGCCTGGTTTCTTTGAAGGGCAACAATGTCCATCTGCAGTCTGCTCAGTTCTCTGTCGATGACGGCTGTCTTGCAAACATCGTTTTACTTCCTGCAGGTCATCAGAAAAGCCTGGTGTCATTGTCCTTATGTTCTACGTACCCAATTTCAGAACGGAAGTTTTCATTTTTCT
>JADBJO010034223.1:0-13715 GCA_016801955.1 Conus betulinus
CATCAGAATGCATCAGCAAGCTACATCAGCAGGCTATCTAATTCAGGTCCACGCAGAAGGATATGGACAGTGTGAGGTCAACGTAAAATTACATAACAACATGACGTAAAAAACGATGACAGAAAATAAAAAAAATACAATGAGACAGTCCTCAAAGCACCACCGTGTTTCAGCGCTCCTCAACTGGCGATCAAAATAACACTTAACCTTTTTTCCTTTTTTTCTGCATGGCTTCGTTCACCTCCTGCCCATCTCATGGTATTTATGGATCGCTTTGGGCGCAACCACGCCACAAGCTAAACAGGACGTTTTGGAAAGGCAGGCAGCAACCATGACAAACGTCCACACATATACAGAGGTCTGCAGGTGTTGGGTGAGGCCCCTGATTCCAGCCTTGAACTGATGAACGCCGTTGTGAGGGTACAGCCCGTGCCCCAGCCACTGTCTCCGTCAAGACGACGTGGAGACGGAACACAAAAGCAGCTGCATGCATACAAATCTGATATCCAACATCTTCTGACCTCTTCATATTCTTCCATGTCCATAATTAGCCACAAGCTGGGTTTGCTTCCTCCCCCCCTTGCCCAACTCCCCCCCACCCCCACCCTCCTTCCCGAATTTTCCCACAAGAAAAACAAGGCTTAACACGGCCACACATGAACGCGACAAAAACTGCTGACCTTGAAACCTGCCACGCACCATCCGTCGCAGCCTACCCTCGATGAAGCGCCATCTACAGATGATATCAATAAATAGGGAAGTATTGCATATATCGTACATCTCGAACGGTGATTTCCCATGCGCGGGGTTCAGGGTGAACAGGTCGTTCCTTTTTTTTTTTTTTTTTTCTCTGTACAGGGTTTGTACAACCAGTTTGTACAGTCCCACACCGATTAATCAACAGGCAAGACACATGGAGAAGGGAGGGAAAGGGAGGGGTGTGTGTGGGAGGGAGGGGGGGAGGTTAAAATAAAAGACACAGAAATGGTGCACCAAACATGGCTATAGAACAAATTCATCATGAGCTTTGCACTGTAGAAACAAACAAAACAGAAACAAAACAAAACAAAACGAAACATAAATCAAAATCACACAGCAAATTCATTTCAATCAACATTTCAATTCAACTTTTCGAATCGATGCAGTGTCATTCGAAACATGAGACAGAACAAAATCTAAGGTTGGTAACTTGCTTTCAAAAAAAAAAAAAAAAAAAAAAAAAAAAGGAGGAGGGAACCCACGACATTTATCCTTCTCTTGTAATTCATTTAACACAGTCAGCAAACATCATCCTGATCATCATCTCCATAGTCCAACTACAACCCAGCCAAGACAACGAAGGGGTGGAGGATGGGTTTGAGGGTGGGGTGGGGAAAGGGGTGGGGTGAAGTAGAGAAGGGAAACGAGGGGTGGGGTGGGGAAGGGGGGAGTGGATGCTTGCAAATGAATGTGTAGTCCTTCACACAGGGGACAGATGCCAATTCTACAACAGGTGCTGGGAAAGGGAAGTCATCTGGTTTTTTTTTTTTTTTTTTTTTTTCCCAAATGGGCTCCCTCAGTCATTCAAACAAAAGAACAAGAAAAAAAAAAAGACATTTCTGTCATGATTCGTTCCTCTTTCAACAAGGTATCGACAGAATGAAAAAAAAAAAAAAGGTAATGCAAATGAAAGGGGAAGGAGTGTAGGAGGCAATGCGGAAACCGGGAACAACTCCTACTGTGATTATTATGATAACTATTATCCTAACTGATTGACTGACATATTATGATTATGATCATTATAATAATCATCATTATGACTAACTGATACAAAGAAAGCTTGAGACATCCTCAAAAAAACAAAACAAAACAACCTGGGTCTTTCAAAAAAAAAAAAAAAAAAAAAAAAACCATTCCTCTAAGGGAGATAAATCTAGTAGAGACAAAGACAACCATAACCACCACCACAAACAAGACGAAGCAAAAGAGGTTTCAGGGCCTCCTGTGAGAAGTTTCACTGTCCTATTATCATGGTGGTGGTGGTGGTGGTGGTGGTGGTGGTATCAAACCACTTTCAACACTTGGATTTACAAGGAAAACCAACCCCCCCCCCCCCCCCCCCACCTCCCAGTTTTCACAAGGGCCAATACAACCCTGGCACACTTCGACCTATCAGGAGCCAGGCCAGGCTGGGGAGGGAGGGAAGGAGGAGGAGGAGGAGGAGAAGGTGGTGGAGAGAGAGGAGGGGGTGGCAAAAGCATGGTATCATAGTTCCATTCCCAAATTTGCTGCTGGCAAAAGAACCAATGAAGATAACATTGAAATCTGGCCTCCTGAGGCTCGGCTTCACAGCCTCTGTCCGCACGTGGCAGGTTGCATGCACACAACGTTGGCGATAAAAATGTCCCTGAGTTCAAACTGAAGTAACATCCGAAAGGTTTTTATTATTTTGCATGTCAAAAGCATGAACACATACGTGTGTGTGTGTGTGTGTGTGTGTGTGTGTGTGTGTGTGTGTGTGTGCATGTGTGTGTGTGTGTGTGTGTGTGTGTGTGTGTGCATGTGTGTGTGTGTGTGTGTGTGTGTGTGTGTGTGTGTGTGTGTGCGCGTGTGCATGCATGAGAGAGAGAGAGAAAGAAGAGGGTGCATCCTTGCATACTTGCCAAGCAAAAATGAGAGTTCACACGAGTGCATGCATGATTTTTTTCCTGATCATGTTTGTCAATGACGTACAGAAGTCACAAATTTCACCTCCTGATTTCTCCTGATAAACAGTCACAGATTCATGGTTCCCAGATCTGTCAACTGTGCGACTCTATATGATGTGCGAGGAGCGGTTTGTTTCAATTTGTCCAAAAGTTGCAACAACAAAAAAAAAAAAAAAAAAAAAAAAAAGCGACAAAACAGTTCCTGAGGACCTTGACCTTCACCTCACACACTGCTGTGACCTTGAACTCTGTGACCTTTGACAAGCAGAACAGGGAATGATGGGTCTTTCATTAGGCATTCCCCCCCAATCCCTCCACCCCTGAATACAGACAAATATGACTGTCAACAAACTTCATTCACTCCAAGATGTTCTCCTTGGCGTTCCTTATTTGCTACGCTGCATGCCCAAAGAAATCCATGGAATCCTAATTCTGCTTCCGATAGTCTCTGCGATGAAGAGTGATAAAAGAGCGGAGAGTAATCCGCCTGAAGAAAGCTGGTGGGCATTTCTGTTTTTTATTTTTTTTTTTTTTTTCTGCAAGCTCATCTTTCTACCCTTCTCAGTGGTCTTGGACCGCTTCTTCTGCACCCCTTGCCCCCCACCCAGAATCATCTTGTTACACTGTCTCTGCATCGGTGTGGAGCAGCCTGTTCGGCAGTATGAGACCACCCCCAGAAGAGGAGACTCTGCCCTGCTTAATTCCTCTATTGTCATAATGTTTCTGCTGTGGACAAGGACATTCAGCTGCAATGCCAGTCTTTACGCTGGGCATCTTAAAATCGTAACAGGTTCCAAGTCTCGGCAAGGTGCAGCGTCTCCAGTGGGTAACACGATGGTGACCTTATTCTGACAGCTCTCTGTGGGACAGCTGTCGATAGGACTGTAAGGACTAGCCTGAGGTGGGCTTCACAGCTGCGAGAAACTAGCGAGAGACTAGCCTTTGGCAGTAGTAAAGAAAGTCGGAGACAAGGGGAAAAAAGATACATGCAGGTGACAAATTCGAATCAACAGTACGGCTAATTCTTCAGGCTTATCTGGCTGTCGGCAAGTCAGCATTCTCATCGTTTATTCTACCAAGAGAACATAGCTATTTCCTGAGCACCAATCAGATGTTATCACTGTTAGCCATTTTTCCCTCGCGTGCAAATACACCTAAAGATATTCCAGCGACCTCTCACCAATGTCCCACGCAGCTCATTGAGTGTGTGCGCTGTGTAACTCCTCCATCTGTGGAAGTCGCAGCAGTTCTAGCCACTATGAAACGCATCTCAGGTTGTTGACGTTTATAGGGTGTGGGACAAGGAGAAGGCAGCAAGAGTACTACTGCAGAGAGGAGACTTTTCCTGCTCTACAGTCATGGCCTCATGCCGGCCAGTGCCCGTCACTAACCATAGCTGTCTGAGTCTTCACCATGCCCTGACTGTCCAGTCCTGAGAGCCTGAGGTTCTAACCCAGGCAAAATGGCATTTTGGGGTAAGGACTGTGATTAATCTCAGTGCCCCAGGTCGTAATATGGGCAATCACACTTTGTGCCCACGCCCACCTTCAATGCAAACTGTCCGGCAAATTATGCTTGTAAATGTGACCCCCTGTAACCCCTGGAAAAGCAGAAACATCAATCCCGCATTCCCCCCCCCCCCCCCCCCCCCCCCCCCCCCCCCCCCCCCCCCCAAACAAACCCGACTCATCACGGCCTAAAAATGGGAGAAAACATAAACTGCTGCACATATACATGCCAACAAAGGAATACGAATCTCACATATCTTTTCACAACTGTAATATTTGATAAATGAAAGAAGGAAAAACTCAATTAAAATTTTTAACTGTGTTCATGACTGTAATATCTGATAAACGGAAGAGGAAAAAAATCAATTAAAATCCTTAACTATTTGGAGACAGAAAACTTGTCAAAATCATCTTGTACTAGTTTTCCAAAAGACATTTAAGAACAAATAATAGCACTTTAGAAACGGAGGATTTATGAACTTGTAAGAGTTTTCCAAAGTGGGTTTCAAAATATCAAATATTCAAATGATATTTTAATGTTCACTGTCACATCATGAATGCCCCCTCTCATTTTAGTTAAGAGATTAATGACAAACAAGCCAACAAGACAAAAAAACAAAACAACTCTACGCCTGTGTTAACTGGAAGTAACATATTACTAAGCAAGGGACTACACCTCCAGAATGCCGACTCCATGATCAGATCGGCTTCAGTCAGAATGTTCAGATGTCCATTTGCGATACTCACAGATTTGCTAGGTTCATAGTCAATGAAATCTAACACACCATAAAACCTTTTTTTTCTCTCCCTCTAAACTTTTCCAGCCCTATGTGTGACATACATTCCTAAACCTAGGTCTGACAAATTCTCGCAAGATTTATCCAATCACTGTCTCTGTTGTGCACTCCGTAGTGCAAGAACTATTAGACAGACATTACTCTGTGTAACTAACTTGTTCTAACTGTAGTCCCTCAATCATGCTCACAGTCAGTTCATGGCATATATACCCAGCAGAAAACCATTCCCGCATCATTGACTCAGCTGATCAGCTGCAGAGAACAGCCATTCCACAATTACTGTCTGTGCTTGCCACCTGAAATGGACAGCTGCTACAGAATCATTGTCTGTGTGTGTAGCATCCACCATAAACAGCACAACATACATGAATGTGATTTCCCTTCAACTGGAGAGTGACTTGTTTCATCATCATATTACCTAGTTCTTCTCCTCCTGAAAGCACATTTTCACAAACCACTGTACCTCGTGTTGACTATCTCCGATACGGCACCGTTTCACATCACTGTACATGTCGATTACCACTTATGTGCTTAAAAAAAAAAATGTCACTGTCGCTAAGTGATGCCAGTTACAATGCAAAATAATCATAATCACCATCCCATTTTTCTTCTTGCAACAAAGACTTGTTTGGACAATCACCACCCCATCAGCCAAATTTTGCATGGTCTTTACATGCTACAATCTGAAACAAAAGAATGCTTCCAGAATCCAAGCCTCTTGGAATTATCATAAAACATAAACAACAACTTTGACAACAGAATCCCTACGGCATGAAACTTCAAACAGATAAATAAATAAGTGACAGAAAAAAATAACTGACATGAAATAAGCATGTGACAAAAAAAAAAACATATACACATGCAACATCCACTGTCCCAAGGTCTTGTCATATGCTGAGGGTTGGCCATGATCATGCGCTCCTTATACCACCTTCCTGATACACAACAATATTCCAAACTCCACCAGATGACGCCAACTTGGCGATCTTCCGCTGTTTCTAAAAATCTGTGTCAGTCCCTCAGTTTTCTGGAACAGACACTTTCACAATCCTGCAAATGTCTTCTTCCTCTGAATTCCAACCACCACGTCAAAGCATCCAGAGTTGCCCGACATGACAAAGTCGGCAGTCTCCTGGCTGAGACCTCTCTCTTGGGTCAACTGCCGCCATGTTCTCTTTCAAGCTCCTCCACTTTTTGGCATCGCCAGTCCCATACCTTGAGCAGGATGCACTTGATCGCTGCAGTGACCTTTTGTAACGAGGGATTCGAGTTCCTGAACACACCAGTAAACGAAAAAAAAAAAACCCGACAGCAAAGACGCCGCTTCTTCCGTTTATCACTATCACAAGACCAGAACACAAATGATGACCGTCAGCAGTATCAACTTTGGCGAATAGAAAACAGAACTTTCACACAATGTGTATTCTCTCCATGTGCCACTGGCTTTATTTTTCTAAACACCCCCCCCCCGCCCTTCAACATCCCCCACTCCCTTCTCTACCCTTTCTCCCCCCCCCCAAAAATTCTAAGAAATTAAACAAAATTTCAATACGCTGGCTCTCATTGCATAAGTCATGATTCTAACCTTCATTTATTTACATTATAATTTATCAAATGAAATCATACGTAATCATTGTGTGTTCATCTTTTACTCATGTTTGATGCTGAGTGATTCAGCCTCATTGTGGTGCACATGAAAGACAATGCAGCTAACACCTCTAGCCTTAAAACAGGTCAAGTACCTTCTCGTCAGATTAGCCGTTACTTTTAGCCAGTGGTTCTTCAGCTGGTTTGTCTGTGTACGTTGAACCCCCAACAAAATTTTCCATATGATCAACACACAGTTCGAATGTAAAGGACCTACTTCGGTTCTGAAAATACTGGATTACATTTGTGAAATATTCAAGCAAGTTTTGTCGCCCTTCTGCTTTTTCACACATACCAGGAGAAAACCCGATTCTGAAATAGTGAAGTATCCTTTACTTTACGGACCGTTCACACATCAAGGTCATTCTCTGCTCCAGAAAGACCGATGAAGACACAATCCTGATGTCGATTGATTTTCAATGGCGTTGCGCGTGCCTTGAAGGAAGTGCAACTTCATCCTCCTTTTCTCCCTCTCCCCAGCCTTCTCTCCCTTCCTTCCTCAATTTGCACTTTCATCATCGCTTTGCCCAAGTCTGTGAATCATGGGACATGAAATGATGCAATCTATGATTGAAGCAACAGGGGCACTTCATCACAAATCTGACAAACAGAATGGACAAAAAAAAAAAGAAAAAAAAAAGAAAGGGGGGGGGGGGGGGGGGGGGGGGGGGGGGTGGTAAATCTAAGTTGGCCATGGTAAACTATAGTACCACTGGGAAACAATGTGAAACAATCACAAAACTCCAGCTGTCAAATGCTTTGAAATGGCTTCCATGCAACAAACAAACAGTATATATCATAAATAAATAAACGAACCAACAGACGTTCAAGTGTTTATGACAGAGACAAGGATTACACAGGAGCTCTATTTTCAAGAACTGCACGTCGTTTCTCCTAGCATGCTCCATTTGTCCCAACACACTTGGAACACACGTCAGTGACCTTCACCTCACTTGTTCATAGACCTTTTCTTCGTATCTTTTTTTTCTTCCCTTTAAACAAACATGCACGATTTCCCGACATACACGCTAATAACTTCCCATCGATGACCACCTGTGAAACCCTGCAGGTCCATTCCGTGCGCCTCTTACATAACATACGGCCAATGGGAATGCAGGATACGTTTGTGAACTCTCAGTGCCTGCTGAAAAGTGCGCTGTCAAAATCAACGTGTACATAATAGTGTCATTGGTTGTTTTTTTTTTTTGCCAAAAAACTGCATACCAGCAGGTGCTGTAAAATTTCACTCGAAAGACGTGTGATTGGACGTTTCCTGTGCTCTGGAGCAGCACTGGCTGTGCGTTAACACACAACAAAATCGGCTTTCATCCAAGCTGTGACATCACAAATCAAAGTTGAAAGCGTTGCTGGAAGAAAAAAAATGATTCCTAGTTGGTCTGTCTTTTTTTTTTTTTTTCATCAGAACAGAACACTCCTCATAACTACTTGCTCTCTTCAAAACATCCCCACTACCACTGTGGACATGTTACCGCCGTTCAACGATATGCGTCCATGACGTTCGATTTGTTCGTTTTGCGGGTAACTCCATCATGAAACGTCGCTGGAGCAAACGTTCACTCTTCAGTTGTAGCCGAAGGCGCTTTACTGTTCACTAGCGCGACAATGTCCACTGCGCAGTTTGAGAAAGGGGGGGGGGCAAAAGTTCACAGTTCATCACAAAGCAGACCAGTCCCCAGGCTGTCCCAGAGGTCAAAGACTAAATCCTCCAGGCAGCCATCCCTAGAACACACCAGTGGAAAAGACAACTAGAACCAAAACGCGCGCGCGCACACACACACACACACACACACACACACACACACACACACGCACACACCGGCAGTTCCAGAAGGGTGGTGTTGGTGGTGGTAGTGGTGGTCCAGAGACCTACTAGGTCAAGGGTCATCACGTGATGGAGTCTTGTTTTTTGTGAGCGGCCCTCGGCTTTGATCTTCTGCGACATCTGCCACAGCACTTCCTCCCCCGCGGTAGTCGTCAAAGTTGTTCAGCAGCCCCCTTGCAGCTTCTCGTTGCGCTTGATTCCATATTGGCTGAAACCCCAAGAACGCCACAGGTGAGTAAGGTAAGGTAATGCTGCTTATAGCACAGCTGACCGCAAAGGGCCATACTGGGCTGTCACCATGTTGAAGTTAATTCATTATTTAAAAAGAAAAAAAAAAAATTCACTCACACAACCCTTTAAATCACACATAAAAACACACCAGAAATTTGTCAAAAATCTTTCCTCTGTAAAATCTTAGATCAGATGGAAAAAGTTGATCTCTTTCAGGAATTCGATGATCACAGTTTGTGGACATCTCTGAACAAGGTTCTCATGGGGTCTGCTGTAAAATGTTTATGTCCCAATCAAGTCCCACGGAGCTTCTTCACCCTTTAAAAGATAATAATGGGTGTACAAGGAGCGGCCTGAGCGCAAACGGCACAAATTGTTGTTTCTTTACAGCCGCCTCCCGAACATGGTAAAAACTCTTTCAGGTTTGGACGGATTTAAAAAAAGGTAGTATGAGAATATCGTTAAGGCATGGGGCAGGTAAGTACAGAAAACCCCTTCCATTAGCAATCTACCTTGGGGAGCCCTTGAAAAATGTTGAATGAATACTGATAATCACAATACTCCACAACAATGGCTTATTCATGTTTCCATTTCCATTCACAACACTAATGCTACAGGCACATGAGATCAATGTTATTAATAACAATCAAACACATTGTGCTGAAAAATAACACAGCATTTAAGATGATCTTAAACTCACTAAATGAGGTAATCTGGTAATGTCGTTTACAGCCTAGCCAACCACAAAGGCCATATCAGAGCTGTCACAGGTTTGTAGAAACTCACTGAATAACTTGCTCATACACTATACACAAAATGTGTGTAAATCTGAAATGAAAATGTTGTGCTGACCACTGGAAGGACATTTTAGTGGTCACCGGCTTCCTACCTCATCTTGTGACCATCCTCCATTCAGTGAAAGGACACTGGCTAGTTGCTCTTTTTAACTCTTTCATCCCTACAACCTGGTTTTCCGGTTTGCAGAATCCTACCCTACCCTTCCTTCCTGCAGCCCGGAAAACCGGGCAGCACAAAATCCCTCCTTTCCTTCCTGCAGCCCGGAAAATCTGTTCTCGTGGTAAGCGCTTTGAACCTCGCGCGAGTCGCGTCATCGGTACACATCATGACCGGGTCGCTCACGCTGCAGTGTTTGTGAATGGAATGGATGCCAGACGGGCCCTACAACGTGGGAAAGTGGTCGCCGCTCTATTCTGGCCGGTTTGCTACTGCATACGTGATAGTTCTCAATTTACTTTTTCTTCTTTTTAAAAAAAATCTAAATCCAGGAATGAAGGGAATACTCATATTATAAGAATCTAGGAACAAGAGGAAGTAATGGTTCATAGAAAAGTAGGAATGAGAGTTAAGAGCTTCTGTTGAGAGTGACATTATCCCAGTGTTGACTGTCAGGGACTTTGTACCAACATGTTTGTTATGGATGGTTCCGTATCAGTAGTAAGGTGGGCAAAAACCGTTTGCAGAGACTCGTTTTGCAAAGACCAATCCACCTGACAGAGACCTCAAGACGAGCAAAAGGTCATGAACCTACATAAAATCGACAGACTCCACAAGATGACACTTCTGTTTCAAATGTGTTGTGCGGGGTTTGAAAATTTCAAAACATGTTCTGTCTTGGAAATCTGGGAGGCAACCCCCCCCCCCCCAAAAAGAAACCCCCAAAAATTGATTTAAAGGTCAAATGATGTGTGTGTGTGTGTGTGTGTGTGTGTGTGTGTGTGTGTGTGCGTGTGTGTGTGTAAAATGATGTGTGTGTGTGTGTGTGTGTGTGTGTGTGTGTGTGTGTGTGTGTAAAATGATGTGTGTGTGTGTGTGTGTGTGTGTGTGTGTGTGTGTGTGTGTGTAAAATGATGTGTGTGTGTGTGTGTGTGTGTGTGTGTGAGAGAGAGAGAGAAAGAAAGAAAGAGAGAGAGAGAAAAAATGTGAGTGTGTGAAAGAATGCAACAGGGCAAGTAAGAAGTTGTGAGTACAGACATGAATGTGTGTGTGTGTGTGTGTGTGTGTGTGTGTGTGCGTGCGTGCGTGCGTGCGTGCGTGCGTGCGTGCGTGCGTGCGCGCGCGTGCGTGCGTGCGTGCGTGCGTGCGTGCGTGCGTGCGTGCGTGCGTGTGTGTCTGTGTCTGTGCATGCATGCGTGGGTGAGTGGGTGCATGCCCATTTACGCAATGCATGCTATCAACACAGATGTCTGTATGTCTGTGCATGCGTGGGTGCATACCCACTTACGCAATGCATGCTATCAACACAGATGTCTGTATGTCTGTGCATGCCCACTTTTGCTATCCACACAGATGTCCGTTATACATCCAGCACACCATGAAAATACCTGCACATGCGTGAACTGACTGCAACACACTTTTACAGTAACTGCATATTTACACATTCTCCATTCTTCACAAATTCATTCGTATCAATATGCTTTCTGTTTTTTTCCATGAATTCTTACTCATCAGCACAGTCACAAATTTTTTTTTTTCAAGTCTTTAAACTACGCAATCACATGGCTAGTCACTCTTTCCATCAGCGCTATCTGTTTCGGACATTCTGTCACGACCTTTGCACTCCTACCTGGTCTTGAACCGCCGCATGCTGTCCAGGATGTTGAACTGCTGCCAGCGCTTGGCGAAGTTGATGCTTCCGTCTGGCAGCGTGTCCTGGTTGCCTATGTTGATGAAGGTCAGGTCTTGAAGGATGAGGCCTCTGTGCGACAGTGACAACACGCGCGTCACACAATGCATGACACAGTGACAACACGCGCATCACACAATGCATGACACAGTGACAACACACGTCACACAATGCATGACACAGTGACAACATGCACGTCACACAATGCGTGACACAGCGACAACATGCACATCACACAATGCATGACTCAGCGGCAACACGCGAGTCGCACAATGCAAGACTCAGCTCACTTCACCGTCTCTTGTAGTTTGTCTTTCAAGTCTGCCCAGCCCAGACTGGGTCAGGTACACAGCAGTCAGGCCAATGAAAGAAACACACAAATAAATCAGTTTTCAAAAGTATTTATAACAACTCCGCCGAACAATGTGGACAAACCAATCACGGTCTTGTGATTCGTTTGTCCATGTCATTCAACAGAGTTGTTATAAATACTTTATAAATACTTTTCTGCCTGCAGTCGCCTCACTTTGCAACTAACAAATAAATCATATCGTGTCCAACAACTAACTAGCAGGAGAGAACGGCACAGACAAATCTTGATTGTCCACTAACTAGCAGGAGAGAACGGCACAGACAAATCTTGATTGTCCACTAACTAGCAGGAGAGAACGGCACAGACAAATCTTGACTGTCCACTAACTAGCAGGAGAGAACAGCACAGACAAATCTTGATTGTCCACTAACTAGCAGGAGAGAACAGCACAGACAAATCTTGATTGTCCACTAACTAGCAGGAGAGAACAGCACAGACAAATCTTGATTGTCCACTAACTAGCAGGAGAGAACAGCACAGACAAATCTTGATTGTCCACTAACTAGCAGGAGAGAACAGCACAGACAAATCGTCTCATCCTGTCCACAACAACTAACAAGCAGAGCGAAACCCATGCATAAAAAAAACGAATGACTTACATAACAAAATCCTAGGTCAAATACTGCGCACTGAGAAACCTACACAGGCGCCTCCAGTTCTACAGCATCAGTCACACTGGCTGTGGTGCCAACCAGTTATTGTCATCAACAGGGGACCTAACAGGCGATGCCTGGAAATGCTCAGTCAGATCAACCAGCCACTGTGGCCAAGTGATTAGCACTGCAGACTCCTGGTAGGTGATCATGGCTTTGATTCCCATCAGAGTCATGTGGGTATTTTCTGCCCCGACCAGCTCCTGCCCAGAGTTGAGTTTGCTACAGGCTCAGCTGGGAAGACAAGGACCACACAGTCGAGTTTCATCCACTCGATGGATGCGTCTCTGAGAGTGTTGCTCCAATTTCCTGACCAACACAGCAGGTGTCTGTATCTCTCGGGCTTGGTTGACGCCAGGATACACTATGAAAGTAAGTGTAGTGTACACTGAACATCACCAAAAGTGACTAAACAGCAACGCAGTGTCTCCTATGATGAGTTGCTTCATGACAACTTGACACTGACTGCTCCCTGTGGATTGCCAGTGCCTGGGATGCGGTAGGCAGGGCCGAGCTGTGGCTGTGGAAGGGGTTGGGGGGGTGGGTGAGGGTGGGGAGAGGGGGTTGGAATGGGCAGTGTGGGTTCAATGCCACTGAGGTGGCATAAAAAATTGGACAGCAAAAAAGAAAAAAAAAAAAGACTCAGAACAGCCCCCCCCCCCCCCCCCCCCCCAGCATCATCTAAACGATTCAGCAGCAGTTCAGGGTCTCCCCTGGTGGGTGATCTCCCCTCCATGAGGACTGTCAGCACAGAGGCTGCATCAGGATTAGCCTGGTACGGCTGGACATACCAAAGTTCCTTCATTATAAATGACGGAATTTTTTCATAAATCTAAACGCATGTTACCTGTATTCTGAAGCACCTAAAGGTATTTTTGCTTTAAAAAGTGTCCAGACAGTGCTCCTGGGGAAAAAAAAATGACTTAGAAATATAAATATAAATGAGTGGAATGGTTATGTTAATATCATGAACGAGCGCGTACATGCACACAGGTGCATAGATGCGCACATACACACACACACACAAACACAGAGGATTTGAATGTGTGTGTGTGCGTGTTTGTGTGTGCACGCATGCACGCATACAACACAACACACATACACAACACACACACAGAATCAAGGTTGTTATACTGACTTACTGTGTTTGGAGACCCAGGGCAAAACATTAGTAGAGACAGGGGAGAGAGAGAGAGCACAAGAGTAAGGTAGATGATTGGTGGGAAAGACCTACATATATGGTAAACAGGGGAGGTTTCCGGTCTCGGCCAGGGCCTGCCGATAACGCTCTGGGGGGAATGAGAACTGCTGCTATCACTGGCAGAATCCTTT
>JADBJO010034224.1:2500-5000 GCA_016801955.1 Conus betulinus
ATATATATATATCTACACATATATACATACATAGAGGCACGAGCGCGCGGGCGCGCGCGTCTGTGTGTGTGTGTGTGTGTGTGTGTGTGTGCGTGCGCCATGGTGTCAGTGTGTGTGTGTGTGTGTGTGTGTGTGTGTGACAGTCATGCCAACCCAATAAACGTGTCAATGGTCACAAATCGGCTGTCTTCAGCGTGGCATGCTGACCCAAGCGATCACACCACCCCGCTGGCCAAACCAACTAACCAACCCTGTAGTCGTGGAGCCATTGAGGTGTGTGTGTGTGTGTGTGTGACTCTACGCCACGTGGTTCTTACTCAGGTTACTGCATGACGACAGAACAGCGAACTGTGTCGCTCGCTGGTCGAGTCATTTTTACCAGCGCTCGCTGGTCGAGTCATTTTTACCAGAGGTGACGATCAATAAACGGTGAGAGGCAGCGAAACAGCCTTTGGCGCTCACTACTAACCACAACGAAGACTTTAGCTTATCAGCATGTAGCCTATTGTCTCATCGTGCCAAAGTGTCTGCAGGCCTGTTAGAAATCTCTATTAAAGTTTCTACTATTCTACTAGAGTTTCTAGTACTAGGTTGTTCCTTCTTCGTTTCCCTTGTCCTGGATGTTGTTTGTTTCTGCCTGCAGAGGATCCAAGAGGTCCTGTAATCTTGTTTGTCTGTATGTCTGGCGGAACTACCCCCCCCCCCCCCTCTTTTGTTTGTTTGTTTGTTTTAAATTAGTCTCTGTGTCCCCAGTTGAATTTCTCAGGACAGCTTGTGAATGCCAGCCACAATGGGTCCAGAATAGCTCAGTTGGTAGAACGTTACTCTCGTAATCTTGGTGATTCTGGGGTTGCGGGTTCGAATCTCGGCTGGGCATTTTAGTAGGGGGTGGGGGTGGGGGTGGGGGGTTCCCTCGGGTTAGAATTGGTTCTGACTTCATTTTCCAAAAAGGTCCTTTGAATGAGACTGTAAACCGAGGTTCCATGTGTGAACGCACGCACATCTCGCACACATGTAACATCCCTTTCACCAACTTTCGGAAGAGAAGGCCAGTTTGGCCGTTGGTATGGATGACTCGTTACACATAGCACGCACCTTGAGTGAAAAATCGGAAGAATGAAGGAAGGAAATTGAGTGAATGATATTAACGGAATGGCACAGTGAATGACCACATGAAGCGCCGGCAGGAAGCTCTTCAGAAAGGCTCTACCCAGGTAGGCAGCCCGTCGTGCAAACGAGAGAGTTGACTGTAAAGTGCTTAAAGCTTAGTCTCTATATAAGTATTCTTAATATACGCTGGGTGTGCTTTCCTTCTGCTCACCATTGCATACGTTGGCCTAGGCTACTGAGATACGTGCAAAGGGACATTCTCGCTCGAAGAGATACAGGCACAGCTGCTTGTGTGTATACTGCATGGGGTAAAATGATTAAACTGCCATAATTAGTTTTTTAAAAAGAAAATATAATCAATCTGCAAAACAAAAGTGACAAACAAATTACAAGACAAAAAAATGGAAAAAAAAAAACAAAAAACAACAAACAAACAAAAAAAAAAACACGACGCGTTTCGACCTCTTGGATCTTCTTCAGGCAAGCTAAACAACATTCAAGACAAGGAAAACGAAGAACGAGCAATCACATAGATTCTGAAACTGGGCGCAGGAGCGACGTGGCTATAATTAGAACTGACAAACTTTCTTTTTTTTTTTTTTTTTTTTTTTACCTCTAGCCCGTCAAGAAACTATATAATTATCTTGTTTTGAAAAATGATGTGGGTTTTTTAAACGGAAAGTAGATACAGAATCAGAAATTAGATTGCAGTGTCTCTGGATTACTTACGGCGGGTGGGGGTGGGGGTGGGTTCACTGAATGGGGAATCTGGAGTTCTTACTCTGTGGGCGCATAGAGTTGGGGGGAAGGAGAGGAGACTCGTGCCAAATGTCATTCAAGGTACAGGCTAGCGGCCAGGGGGATGGTGTGTGTGTGTGTGTGTGTGTGTGTGTGTGTGTGTGTGTGTTGTGTGTGTGTGTGTGTGTTTGTGTGTGTATTGTGTGTGTGTGTGTGTGTGTGTGTGTGTGTGTGTGTGTGTGTGTGAAGGAAAGAATTCTGTTTTACGTCTCGTCACACATATAGGTGATTGCAGACGTCTAAATAACATAGTGTTTACAATTTAAGACTATTATCATCAAAGAAGAGAAGAGGACAATGTGGTTACATAGAACAAAAATAAAGGATAGATGAATTATAGGACAGTAGCTATGAAAAAATTAGAGAAAAATAACTAAAGTAATCTAACTTACGATTATGATTATAAAATGTTCCTTAATGGACTTTCCAAAAGGTTTCTCTCGTTAATTTAACAAGAGAAAACAACTGCCAACGAATTTAAAAAGTCAAACACATTGACACGACTAGTGTCAGCACTTGGTATTACACCATTCAAAAAGGGTTTCGTTAGTTCACAATCAAAAATCACATGCTGAACTGAAAGATCCCCACG
>JADBJO010034225.1:0-13711 GCA_016801955.1 Conus betulinus
AAAATAGACGCTAATTCAAGAATTAACAATGACGACGACGACGACTACAACACACAACAACAAACAACAACAACAACACACACACACACACACCACACACACACACACACACACACAACTCACTCCAGGTACTTCAAATGTTTCTAATCCCTCCCTCCCATCTTTTTGTCCACCTCCACTCTACCCAACAGCCCCTTTCTTCTCCAACCCCACCCCCCACTTTCAACCCCACCCAGCCGGTATATGTTGCGTGCGTGCGTGCGTGTGTGTGTGTGTGCATGCGGTGGCGGTGGGGGCTATCTATCGATTGAGCGCCAACCCTTGGATTTTTACATGTTTCATTTCTTTCCCATAAACGCGCGCGCGCACGTGCGCCATCCACACCACACACACACACACACAACCGCACACGCACACGCACACACACACAAACACGCACACATGCGCGCGCGCACATACACACACAGCCCCCATGCATGCGCGCGAGCGCTCACCCACGCGCGCGCATACATACATACAAAGACGCGTGCGCGCGCACACACACACACACACACACACACACACACACTCACACACAAATGACGCGCACACATACACACAAGTCCCTATGCATGCGCGCGAGCGCGCGCGCGCGCGCGCGCACACACACACACACACACGCACACACACACACACACGCACACACACATACATGCGCATATGTTTGCGCGCGCGCACACATACATACACACATGCGCGCGCGCGCGCGAGCGCGCGCGCGCGCCTGTCTATCTTAAAGTAATTACTGTGGATAGACATTAAATTCAAGACATGACAACAACAAAAAAACATAGCACGTGCGCGCATACACAGACACACATGCGCGCGCGGAGACGCAGCCCCTCCCCCCTTCCCCCCCACTACACACACACGCGCGTGCGCGCTCGCACAGAGTCTGTCTGATCTATCTTAATATAGATTCATGTTAAATTCAAGAAATAACGACAACGACAACAACGACAACAACAACTCTCGATTCGACAATCGCTCACGCTAGGGGAAGGACGTATTTTCAATTCGCTCTGCCTGCAAAGCAGTGAGTGCAACTTAGCTTCACGGTTCAGCCATGATGTGAGCGTTGGCCTATGCTAACCTGACTGGATAATGTAACATTTCCAATGCGATAATGAAAAGAGTGTGTGGTTGTATTTTTGTGCTGCATTTCTTATGAAAATTTCCGAGTGAAAAAAAAAAAAGGAAAGCCATTTTTTTGTTTTAATGTGTGACATGTCAACGGAAAGAGCATCAAAATATTTCGCCAAAAATAGGGGTGGTGTGAAGACAAGACATCGGTCAAATTCAATAAGGGGGAACGGACAAGAATGTGACGGAGATAAATCTGACACACTGGACATCGCAAAAACATTACAAGAAATCAAAGACGCACTAGCCGCCGTGGAGTTTGCTGCGGACTCAGTTGGGAAGACTGGGACCACACAGTCGAGTTTCATCCACTTAATGGATGCGTTTCTGAGAGTGTTGCTCAAATTTCCTGACCAACGCTGCAGGTGCCTGTATCTCTCGGGCCTGGTTGACGCCGGGATATATATTATGAAAGTAAGCGTAGAGTACAACCCTGTCATGTAGTCTCAGACCGAAATGGAAATCCGTAGCATCATCTTAATCATCCTCATTCTCATCGATCAGCATAAAAAAAAAAAGTCTCAAACTCTGTGGCCCTTCATGCCCTGCTCTCATGGTGACCTCAGTTTTGATGTCCTCTCCACGTCTGTGGCCTTGGTTTGGTTCCGTCGGGGTCACCGGTATCGGCGTGTCCATGGGGGCTGTCGCTGGACGGACGTGGTGGCGCCCTCCGAGGGAGAGCTCACTCACGCCGGCTCCGCGACTAAGCAATTATTGTCGTCAGTAGGGGGCTTAGTAGGTGGTGTCCTGCGTATGTTAGATCAGAACAGGCACCACTGAACACCACCGAAGTGACTCGGCAGCAGTGCAGTGTCTCCTCCGGTGGGTTGCCTCTTGACGACTTGACATTGACTGCTCCCTGTGGATTGCCGGTGCCGGGGCTGCGGCGGGGCCGACCGGCTGTGGCTGTGGACGGGGTGTCGGAATGAGCGGTGTGGGTGCACTGCCTCTGAGTGGCCGTCGAAGACTACAGAAATCGCTGCGATGAAAAAAAAAAAAAAAAGAAAAAAAAAAAAAAAACCGACAGCGAACAACACGGACGAAGTTGGAACGTGAGGCTGTACGGCATTCCAGAAAGCGACGGCGAAACGGCGGAGAACTGCGTGACCAAGTGCCTGGGCGTGTTTCAAACCAAGCCGGGCGTATCCTCCCTCTCCCCTCATGACGTGGACGTGGCGCACCCGGGTGGGTCAGGTGGTGGCAGGGGGCAAGGTGCGGCCCATCATCATCCTCCGGTTCCTATCCAGACGACAACGAGGGCTGGTGATGTCCGCCAGGCGCAAACTGAAGGGATCGGGGATCTCCATCAATGAGGACCTCACTCCGCTCAATTGTCAGCTGCTAAAGAAGGTGACCGACATCTCGGCAACAAAATCAGCTGGGACTTCCAACGGCGAAGTTTTGGCAGAACTGAACAGCGATCAAATCATCAAGGTAGTAGATATTGGTGATAATATTAACAGGCTCTTCCAGAAAGAGCTAAAGAAAAATTGATTAGTCATGATTTCAGTAACAATACCCCCCCTCCCCCCCTTCTAATGAGTATCAAATAGAAAAGCTTTTGGCAAAACTGAGTAGACAAGATCATTAATGTAGACCTTGTTAATATTGACGTTTTTTTTTTTCCCCAGAGAAAACTGATGAACAAGTGAAGATATCCGTTAGACATCCCCCTCCCCCCCCCCCCCCCCCCCCCCCCCCTCCCCCTCCTTTCCCACACATATGGAACGGAGAAGTCCGCTAGCAAAAAAAATATATATATATTATGTGTGTGCCTGGGGGCCGGGACTGGGGGAGGCCCTCCTCATGGACCGGGGACTGGCGGGGCCGGGGGTGGTGGGGCCGGAACCTAGTGAGACCGAATTTTCCATCAAACTGTCTCCCATTAAAAAATAATAATAATACAAGAGGCTTGGTTGGCTGGGTTTCGGGTTTCGCTGCTCGGTTGGCTGGGTTTTCGGGTTTCGCTGCTCGGTTGGCTGGGTTTCGAGTTTCGCTGCCGGTTGGCTGGGTTCCGGGTTTCGCTGCTCGGGTTGGCTGGGTTTCGGGTTTCGCTGCTCGGTTGGCTGGGTTTCGGGTTTCGCTGCTATGTTGGCTGGGTTTCGGGTTTGGGGGAGGTTTTTGCTCGGTTTCGGTCTTTCAGGCATACCGCGTCATGGTGGACGTTTTTTGATGATGTTGACAGATTTCCCGCTAAAAGTTTGAAGAATAACAAAATGAAGACTTCAGTCACACATAAGCCCCTATCCCCCACCCCCACCCCCGCCCGCCCCCCCACCCCACCCACACGCACCGCTCTCCTCTTTTTTTTCAGCGTCGAATACAGGCGAACGTGGTTGTTGGTTGGTGGTCTTTGTTTTCCTTTAAGAATTTATTCAAAGGAGGAAAAAGATGAATGTAAAGGATGAGGAAGGTAACCGACCAATACGGATTTGTCCATATGTATTCTGGATGACAAGGCTCCTTTTAATGTCAGTTTGTTCTGATTGACAAGGAAATTCATTCCCCCTTCCCTCCACCTCCTTCCCGAACCCTCCCCTCCCCTCGGTTTGTGTGTGCTTGCGTGCGTGTGTGTGTGTGTGTGTGTGTGTGTGTGTGTGTGTGTGTGAGGGCGAAAGGAGAAATTGTAACCATTGTCCAAGTAGGTAAGACCCACGGAGCAGTGCTGGGTTTTTACTTTGTGAGTCTTTGCGAGTCTGCTCATGCTTGCAAGTGTAACTTTAACCCCTCTTATTCCATTATTTTTGAATTGTGTAACTTGCAAGTGTAACTTTAACCCCTCTTATTCCATTATTTTTTAAATTGTGTAACCTTTTCTTCGTGCAGAGTTGTGCTCGCGTTTCTGAGTAAAAGGGCTTTTTGAGAACTCACATTTAGTGAATCAAACTCAATTTGGTTTGTTTTTGTTTGCCACACGATGCGACATTCTTGGTATATCATATGGGATAGGCCTGTGGCGTCCGCGTCTGGCGTGCCGTGCAAATGGGTCGTAGCTGTTATGACTGTTACCATTTGCGGCATTTACCATAAATACAAAAGTTCACTTTTAGAGTTTGGGTTGGGGTTGGAGCTGGCGTTAGACTCCTGGCCCTGGTTCTGGCCCTGGTTCTGGCCCTGGCCCAATGTCGCAAAATGCCGCATACTACTACAAGAGATGGGCTGATAAGGGTATTTTTCTGATTAGAGATTTGTTAAATGATGATGGAACCCTTTTGACTATGAACCAGTTTAAACAAAAACATGGTGTTAACGTCGATTTTGTCACTTATAATGGATGTGTCGGTGCTATGCGTTGCTATATCAACAAGACAGGATTAACCCTTCACAGTAACGATTCCATTGCATTGACTCACAAAACGCTTCAACTGATATATTCCATCCCAAAAGGAACGAAGCTTTATTATGATATACTAAAGGACAAATCAGAACCCAAAAATTGTAAAAGATGGAATGAAAAAATGAAAAGAGAGCTTAACTGGAAAAATATTTTCATCAAGGCCAAGAAAATACAAAAAAATCAAACTGAAATGGTTCCAAATAAGAATTCTGCACCGAATATTAGCAACTAATGTCATCCTTCCAAACATGAATGTTGTCAACTCTGAGGATTGTTCTTTCTGTAAAAATGTGAAAGACAGTATTAGTCACATGTTTATGGGGATGTCCACATGTAAAACGTTTTTTGGGGACAGTTAGAAGCATGTATCAACTCCAGCACAGAAAATAGCTTTAACCTTTTACTTAATGAAACGTTCGTGCTATTTGGATATGAAAAGGATACAAAGTCATGTCCTTAATTATATTATAATCCTTGCAAAATTTTTCAGGTGTAAAACGGTGGAAACTTTACCACTCTATGTTAACTTTAAATCCTTCTTGAAGATTAAATATGAAACTGAAAAGTATATTTTCTTTAACAAATACGAGACGTAACAGTTTTCAGGCAGAATGGTTTTATTTAAAAAAACTTTTTGAATTGATAAAGCAACGAGCTAGCAAACCCATCGTGCCGTTACTTGTTTTTTTTGCCATACTTGTAATGTGTATGAGACGTATAAATATTCATGCCTGTCACCACGAATACTACAATGTAACTACAGATTCTTGTTCATCTAGTATTCAAGCTACAGTTCATTTCTGTCTAGATGTTTACTTGTAGTGCCCTTTTCATTCAATTTTTTTTTTTTTCGTTGCTTTTGTTTGGACCATCTCCTATATTGTCATTTTCGATTGTGTATGGAAAACCTAAACAAAAGTTCAATAAAAACTCTCTCTCTCTCTCTCTCCTCTCTCTCTCTCCGCTCTCTCTCTCTCTCTCTCTCTCTCTCTCTCCAGATAATGACAATAAAACATCACAGTGTCAAAAGAAGTGTCTCTCTCCACGTACTTCAGATGTTTCTGATCCTTTTCCCCACCTCCATTCTATTCAACAGCCCCCTTTTCCTCTTCAACCTGATCCCCACTTCCAACCCCACTCCGCCGATGCGTGTATGTGTGTGTGTGTGTGTGTGTGGCGGGGGGGGGGGGGGACGACGGGGCGCACACGTGCTAGTGAGTGGTGGAGGCTAACTTTCGATTGAGCACCATCCCTTTGATTTTTTTAAATGGTTTTCATTTCTCTCCGTTGAAAACGCACGCATGCATGCACGCATGCACACACACACACACACACACACACACCACACACACAGAGGTAAAAAGAGAGAGGTGGGAGAGAGAGAGAGAGAGAGACAAGGGAGGGACAGAGTGTGTGAGACAGAGACAGACACACACACACACACACACACACACACACACACACACGAACAATAACTTACCGACTGTTTCCACTCCTGTCAGCAATTCATGCAGAAATCTTGTATCGTCTTGGTCACAGAATGACATAACTATCAACCACAGTATGAGATCACCGTCAATTACAGAACGGGGCAGCTAGCTGTCAATCACTGTCAACGCAGGCGTGACCTGGCCACGAAGCGAAATTCACCTTGACCCTGGCATTTGATAAGCTTGTCCTGCTTGCAAGCACAGAACCGCCGTTTTTCTCCAAGGAGCAAAAAACTACCCATGCAAGTTTGTTTTTTTTTAAGTTAACTTTTCCGACCTCGAATCTGAAACACACACGTAGGTGAAATGTAGACGATGCCTAACATCAATGTTGTCGCCACCATAACCGCGAAGACTACGGACGAGAAATTTTATTCGTTTTTTTTGTGTGTGTTGAAGTACTGGCGGTGGTTCTTCTTCTTCTCCACGTTGTTCCACCCTGGTGCGTCCACATCCGGGGACTGTGCTGCGCACGCAGGTTGCGCAAACAGCAGGCCGGACCATTGACCCACACGTGCAGCACGAAACAAAGGGACCGTGACTTGCGCCCCAGTCTGCACGTCGCTCATAAGGGGCTTGTTAAAGAAAGGCCATTTCAAATGCGTTGCCTCGTCGTTGATACGATACACAGGCACAAAGAGGTGTGTTTGGTGGTGTGTGTGTGTGTGGGTGGGGGGGGGGGGGGGGGGGGAGGGCGTGTGTGTTTCAGCATACGGACATTTAAAAACTGGTGGAACACACACTCTCTCTCTCTCTCTCTCTCTCTCTCTCTCTCTCCTCTCTCTCTACGACACATATACACACACACGCGCGCGCGTGTGTGTGTGTGTATGTGTGTGTGTGTGTGTGTGTGTGTGTGTTTCAGAGAGACAGAGTGAGAGAAAGAGAGATTGCTTGCGCATGCTCATGCCTGTGAGAGAGAGAGAGAGAGAGAGAGAGAGAGAGAGGTGACAGAGAATGTGCGCGCGAGTGCATGTGTGTGAGAGAGAGGAGTGACAGAGAATGTGTGCGCGCGTGCATGTGTGTGTGTGTGCGCGCGCGCGCGTATTCTATGCAAATAAAGCACCATTCATGCACACGCACACGCACGCGCGCGCGCCTTCACCAGTATATTTTTAAAGGGACACAACATGTAAGCACAGCTGGGCAAACACAAATGACAGACTGAAGAAAATGTGAGGGTAGTCACAGTGTCTTCTGCCCTCCTACCCCGCACCTCTGAAGACAAAATGTGGCAAAAATTATTTCATGGTAAAAAAAAAAAAAAAAAAAAAAAAAACCCCCAGTCCCCCCCCCCCCCCCCCCCCCCCCCCCCGCCTTTTTTTTAACACGAAATTGGATACCTCCCTCTCCCTCTCCCTTCCCCTACTTTTACGCCTGGGAACACCTTTCAAAAAAGTTAGATGGTTACGCTGAGAGCGATATTCTAAATCATCGGTTTTTTCCTTAAACGAAGATGGCAGCTTGACAAAATGAAAACCGGAAGATAACCGGGCCACTTGATCAAATTTTGTCTCACAGTGAGGAATTCTGAAAACGGGAACCCCAGTGACTGAACACCGGTAGACCATTCGGCCTCCGGTGACAGTGTGACATGTGCGCGGCGTTCGGTCTGTCAGTCAAGCCTGGCGGAGCTAGCGACGCTTTGCACGTGCTAGCCACACGATGTTCACTTCGTGTTCAATTGTCCATGAAACTCTTTCCTTTCTAACGTGGAATGTAATAAATGGTGTGATGTCTGAATTTGGTGATCCCGATTTCATTTCACTTCTTCATCAGTTTGAACTGACCTGTTTTATTGGAACAGTCGTTTGAAGATTGTCGTAATGATTTTATTCACTGGTTGAGTCTGTGCACCTTTTAGTTTTAAAGAATGTTCTAGGTGTGATTAGGCGCACGCCTTATGATTTTGTTTTTTTGGCGAGATGAATAGATTTCACACACACACACACACACACACGCACACACACACACGCACACACACACACACACCACACACACACACACACACACACACACACAACTGCAGTTACATGCATGCGCTGCTGGCTTAATTCACTTCATTCTTAGTAATACAGAATTCCTCGTAAAGCTTATAATATGATTTATCATCTCGATTCTATAGGAAAAACAGCCGTGCTAGCAAAGTATGTATGTGTCTTTTTCAATACGGATTTGTTATTTGTTTTTGTTTGTTGCTTTGTTTGTTTTGTTTGCTGTTTTGCTGAATCAGGTGTTGGAAATGTTAAACAGTTTACAGGATGGTTTTGTCAACGACTATACTAGTTCACATAAAGTTAAGCACAGGCCTTGCACACAGGGGGTTGATTCGTCCCTTCAAAAAACATTGTTTTTTTTGTTACGCGGCAACCAATGATGGAATCTCACACAGCAGTGTGTAATCCAGCCTGTGTCAACTGGTAGTGCGCGCACGGGGGTCTTGGTGACCTCGTTACCGCGCGGGATAAAAGTGCAAAGTTGCGTTAACTGTGCCTGTTTTGCATCAAGCTTGCTGGCGACACAAGATGTGTAAAATGAAAAATTCTTTTTTTCCCGTGCAAGAGAGCAGTCTCTCAAGTGAGTTTTATGCCCCTTCTTTTGGCTGTTTAAGCGCGGGGTTGGTTACTGTCAGCCCTTTTCCTCACCATGCCACCACGAAGAGAAAACTTAGCACCTTTGACAAAACCAGGGCGATTGCGTGGATACAAGATGGCATTGCAAGGCTGAAGTGGCGCGACGACTTGGTGTGCATCATTTCAGTTATTGTTAGACTGAATCAGCGTTTAGGGGCGACCAACAGCGTTGAAGAGAGGCCACGGGTCAGGGTCGGCCTAGGCAGACTTCTCCCAGAGAAGATCGTTTCATCGAGAGGCAGGCCCTATTGCAGCGGGATACCACTTCCACCAGCATCCAAAGGCAGCTTCGTATGGCAAATAACACCATCCTCAGCCGTCAAGCCATACGAAACCGTCTTCACCACTTCGGGCCTCAGATCACGTCGCCCAGCTGTTCGACCACGACTGCTAGCAGCCCATAGGCTGGCTCGCCGAGCTTTCTGCCATCGTCATGTGAGATGGAACCAACAACAGTGGTCCCAGGTCCTCTTTTCAGATGAGTCGCGGTTTAGTCTTGAACACAATGACGGCCCGGCCGAACTAGAGTTTGGAGGCGTGTTGGTGAACGTTACATTGATGCAGCTGTTCGCCAGACCAGGGCCTTTGGGGAGGATCTAGCCTCCACCACAAGACACCACTCTACCATATTGATGGAAACCTCACAGGCATCCGCTATCGGGATGAAATCCTGGCGCCTTTCGTTGTTCCGACCATGCAACGGATAGGACCCATGGCAGTCTTCCAAGACGACAATGCTCGGCCACATAGGGCCCCGGGTGGCCGAAAACTCATTGTGCAGGCCGGCATCAACAGGATGATCTTCCCGGCGTATAGTCCCGACCTCAATCCCATCGAGCATATGTGGGATGAGTTGGGGAGACGTGTGAAGGAGAACCATCCACCTCCCAGAGACCGCCAGGATCTCTTCCAAATGCTGCAACTGGAATGGCAGAGAATCCCTCAGAGGGTCATCAGAACACTGGTCAACTCGATGAGGAGTCGCTGCGTGGAATGTCTCGCCAATGGCGGTGGCCACACCCACTATTGAAATGATTTTGTGAACTGAACAGATTTTGCGAACTTTGATTTCGACCCATCCTCTGTTTAATTGTCTGTAAATCAACAACCGTTCATTCGATCCCAATGAAATTCAATGTACGTTGGAACAAGATAATGAATTAAATCTGTTCCCAATTTCAAAATCGTGGCTTTTATATTTTTGGAATTATGCGGGTACATGTAAACTGTGCTTAACTTTATGTGACTAGTATAGTTGACTGCGCTTGGCAAAAAAAAAAATGGTTAAACCGTGTGCATAATAGTAATTTTTACAGAAATTTAGGTAATTTTAGTGATCTGAAACCTTATGTAACTTTAGAAATGAATAGAGACTTTAAATACATAATGGCAAAATTCGGACTAGGAATATCGGAATTAGCAATGCGTAGATTTAGATACAAAACCGGTGTTAATGACAATGATTAGCTTTGTCCTCTTTGTAAGGAGTCACAAAGAAAATGAGACACATTTTGTTCTTTGTTGCCCAGCCCTTATGGACATTAGAGATGAATTCACTCAGCCTGAGTTCTGTAGACAGCCTTCCCTATTTGAATTTGACCGCATGGATGTCGTCAACTGCAACAAAAGATGTTCGAAATTTTGGGGAGGTTTTTTTTTGTTTGTTTTTGTTTTGTTTTTTTTGTTTTTGTATAAGGCATTTAAATTTGGAGACAATGGCTGGCGCCTCTTGAAAGTTATCGCGTTGATTTTGTCTTTTTTGTGTACTTTGTTACATGTCGCGGTATGTTTATTTCAAATGTACTATAATCCATACCCCTTCCGTTGTCCATTGTCATTGTCATTGTCTCTAATTGTAATCAATATTAGTACATTTCTATATCCTCCACCCCACTCCTCTTCTTAATCCCCTTCATTTTTTTTTTATTCCATTTCTCTTTCTCTTTTTTTTTTTTTTTTTTTTTTTTTTTTTTACATTAGGCCCATCATGGTTGGAGCACTTGCGAACCGTTTGTTTTGTTTGTGTTTTGTTGTTTTATACATTGGTTTCATGTCACTGCATACTAGTAGTCCTTATTCAGGCCGAGGACTGGATGTAAAAAAAAAAGTACTCCGTGCTTATTCTATCACCTCGTACATAACATCCTCTCTCTCCTCTCTCTCTCTCCTCTGTGTGTGTGTGTGTAGTGTGCGTTGTGTGTGTGTTGTGTGTGGTGGTGTGTGTGTGTGTGTGTGTTTGTGTTGTGGTGTTGTTGCTTGTTTGCGAAAGTGCATAAGTAGTGTTTGGGTAGATGTTTGAGGAGGGGCGTTTTCTCTGGGTGGGATCGTTTAAAGTGGAGTGTGTTCCGTTTCTTTCCGTTTTCTTTGATGTTATTTTCCATTTTCCTGTATTTTTCACCTTTTTGTAGGTTCAGTCTCTGGACGTTTTGTTTTTGTTTTATTTTGTTTTGTGTGTTTGTTTTTGCCGTTTTTCATGTTTTCATTCGCGCAATTTTTTTTGTTCCCCTTTCGGGCGAGGGCTGGATGTAAAAAAAAGCATGAACTTGCTTATCTATTACCTCGACTAATCAAGAATTCTCTAGCTCTCTCCATCTCTCTCTCTCTCTCTCCTCTCTCAGCTTCCGTCACCTCCCCCCTCTTTTCTCCCCCCCCCCCCCCCCCCCCCCTCCCCCCCCCCCCCCCCCCCCCCCCCCCCTCCACCGACCCGCCCCTGCCCTGATGCACAACAACAAAGAAGTGAAAGGGGAAAGGAGCAAACTGGGATCTCTCCTCACATCTCTGCTGGAACTTCCCATCATGCAACAGGGTACCGGAAATGTTTACGTCAACAACTGATGGACTCGTCAGCAGGAGTCGAAGGTGTGCTTCTTCTTGAGATCTTCATCACAGCACCGCCAGCAGTGGTCTGGAAGCAGATGCTGGATGGCCAGACTTCTGACCCGCCATTCTGGGATTGATCGTTGATGAACAAATATTGGGGGGAAAAGAAATTAAAGCTCTCGGTTGTTTCTTCTGTTTAGTAATAATCGTTCACACCCTACCACTCACTGACGGAGAAGGAAGCACAGGCATTGGTAAAAAGAACTCGGGAAGAGCTTGTTGTCATCAGATCCTGCATAGTACCCTCTCCCTAGATAGGACTTAAGACGTTTTGTTTTCCTTAAGAAAGCGTGTCACGCGCATTTTTTAGATACGGTTTATACACATCAACCCAAAAAACAAAAAAAAAGTCTAAGAGGTAAAACTTTGGGGGGGGGGGGGGGGGTGGGGGGGGGGGCAGTGGGGGGGGGCGGGTGGGGGGGGCATACAGTTTCACATGATGGCATAACCTTTTAAGACCCTCCGCCAAAACTTGTAGAACCTAGTTCGCGAAAAGTTTCGTTCCAACATGTTCTCAAAACTAGTTTGTGAAATTGTCTTCTTTAGCGAAACTACAATACTCATACAACAAAATGTCTTTTTTTTCGTACATTTTTTTTTTAAATCAACGATTTTTCGCAGTTAAAAAACATATGTGACGGCAAAGAGATAGTGTGAGTAGAGACTTCTACTCACATAAAGAGCGAGTATTCCATGACAGGTGTAAATAGTCTTTAACACCCTGTCAAAAGGAGAGAAGGAAATGAGCGTCGGTTAAGCGGCATCGTGCGTGCTCACCAACAGGAAAGCAATTAACAGAGCGTAAAATCATTACAGAGAGCTGTTTACTCTCACACGCGCGCGTGTGCGCGTGTGTGTGTGGTATGTGCGTGAGTGCGTGTGTTGTGTGTGTGTGTTGTGTGTTGTGTGTGTGTTGTGTTGTGTGTGTGTGGTGTGTGTGTGCGTGTGTGTGTGTGCATGTGTGTGCATGCCTACGTGTCTGTGTGTGTGTGTGCGTTAGGTATAATTTTTTCCCATGCGCGTTTGAGGAAGAGGCAGACGGACAGAAAGAGTGTGTATGTGTGTGGTGTGTGTGGTGTGTGTGTGTGTGTTGTGTGTGTGTGTGGGTGTGGTGTAGGCGCGGTAGGCATACTGTGTGTGGTGTCCGTGTCCCCGTCTAGGGCGCGGTCACTTCTCTCTCCTCCTCTCTCTCTCTCTCTCTATCACCCCCCCGCCCTCTCCCCCTCTCTCTCTCTCTATCTCTCTCTCCACTCCTTCTCCGTCAACCCCTCCCTCGTCCCCTCCTCGATCTCTCCCTCCCTCTCTCTCCCTCTCTCTTCTCCTCTCTCTCCTCTCCTCTCCACTTCTCTCCTCTCCTCTCTCTCCCTCTCTCTCTTTCCAACGCTCTCATTAGATGTACAGCAGAGCGAGACAGAGAGATCTGGCGGGAATCTCTCTCTCTCTCTCCCCTCGCTGCTCCAACGGTCAGTAGAAGAAAGAGGCTAAATGTCGACCTGGCTGCGGATAAAGATGCCTAAATGGTCGACCTCGTCCGCGCGCACGCGCTGGGAACCATCCTCATCATGCAAGTGGAAGTCATAGATGGTTATGGTAAACAGCTTGATTGGACACACATCCCCACCACGCACGGTTTCTGACGGCAACTGTCCGCCGAGGGTCGCCCGTCATGAGCGCGGCTGCAACGGTGTGTTGATTCGCAGGTTACGGGGACTGAGGGAGAGGCTTCAGTCGTACTGCACCCATGCCTTTGGGTGCTGTGAAAGATCGCTTGTAACACACCCACAAAAACTTGTAATGAATCGTGTCAGTAATGGCTAACTTGATATGGTGTGGCCGTCCGGAGTTGGGGTAGTTCTCTCACACTATCTCCTCGACCGAGTAGGCCTAAATGATTGTCGACGGTAAGAAGGATTCCCCCCCATGCACCAAGAATGTTTTGAAAGATGTTTGAGCAGCTGGATCAAAAACCGACATCATTTCACGACACCTTAGTGTCCTTTGAAACCGCAGGCCCAGTGCGCTCCTCCTGTGTGTTTCCCTGTTACGATATGGAATTCTGCCGTCACTACATAAATGTCGAATAGTGGTGAGACCAAACGACAAAACCTAGGCTTGTGGTGGTGGTGTAGTTGTCAACGGGGGTAATTACGCGGTCGTTAGGGGTATAAAAAAGACAATTCGCCCCTCGC
>JADBJO010034226.1:5000-13710 GCA_016801955.1 Conus betulinus
TCCTGACAGTGACTCAGAAAATGAAGTCTATGCAATGGAGAACAAGAAACATGTGAACAAAATCAAAGCAAGTTTATTCATAAATGAAAACCAAGTGAGATTTTTCTTCTGGACACTGGGGGGAGTTAACAAATGTTATGTCGAAGAAAACTTACAGAGAAGTGTCAGGCGACACAAACCTGAAGAAACTGAAAAAGACTAAGAGCAAGTTAGTCATCTTCAACAAATCTGAGATGAAACCTTGGGGAGAAAATTATTTTCAGAGTTGTGAACCCAAAGAATGAAAACACACAAAGTGACATTTATCATCACACAGAAGAAAACTGCACTCCAGTCCTGGGGTTGAGAGCAGCACAAGGCATGAATCTCATCACAGTCAACACAGAGAATATAGCTGTTGCGACCAGAGAAGGAAACAACAGTATTTTGGATAAATACAAGGATGTTTGTGATGGGAGAAGTTGAGCAGTTTGAAAGAAAACTCCATCTTCAGACAGACAAAGAGTCAACTCCAGTCAAAATGCCCTGCAGAAAATGGCCACTCTCAGTGAAGAAAAAAAAGTGAAAGATGAACTGGAAAGACTGGAAATGGAAGTTGTCAGCAAAGTAGATACTCAAACAGACAGGATCAGTAGTCTAGTGGTAGCAATGAAACCCAATGGGAAAATAAGGTTGTGCATTGATCATAAGTCTTTGAACAAAGCGCTCAAAAGAAATGAATATCCGACTCCAGAACGGGATGATTTTCTTCCGAAACCGAAAAAAAGCCAAGCACTTCTCACACTTTGACCTGAAGAATGGGTTTTGACATGTTAAACTGGACGAGAGGAGTAGCTACTTGACAACATTTGAAACCATATTTGAAAAATACAAGTGGAACAAAATGCCATTTGGGATAGATGTGGCACCTAAAGAATTCCAGAGAAGGATTGAGCAAGAACTAGCTGATCTACCAGGCGTAGTAGCTGTCAGCTGGCCATGATGATATTATAATTTGGGGGAAAGGTGATTCTGATCACAAAGGAGGAAAGAATCATGATGAGCGTGAGAAGCTGCTGGTACAAAGATGCCGTAAAAAGGAATAAAGCTGAACATAGAAAAAGTAGAACTAAAGCAAACAGAAGTCACTTACCTTGGACACATTCTTACAAGAGGACTCAAACCAGATCCAAAAACGTTTGCAGCAATTCAACAGCTACCAACTCCAGAATCAAAGCAGGATGTGCAAAGATTGCTTGGAGTTGTGGGCTATCTCCAAAAATTCGCTCCACATCGGTCCGAAGAAGCCCCCTAATGAGAGAACTACTGAGAAAAGAAGTTTATTTCAAATGGGATCCTGATGTGCATGGGACATCACTAGAAAAAGTGAAGAGCACCCTGTCCAAACCACCTGTTCTGCGCTTCTTTGATCAGACTGAGAAAAACTCAAATCACTCTTCAGTGTGATGCATCAGCTTATGGTTTAGGGGCGCGTGCCTTATGCAGAATGGTCAGCCAGTACAATACGTGTCTCAAATATTGTCTGAAACTGAAAAAGAACTATGCCAAAATTGAAAAAGAAATGTTGGCGATAGTTTTCGGTCTTGATAGATTTGAAAGATACATCTTTAGACACAAAGTCACCGTGAAGTCTGACCACAAATCATTGGAGGTGATCCACAAAAAGAGTCTGCTCTAAGCTCCAAAAAGAATTCAAAGAATGCTGCTACACACCCAGAAGTATGACTACAAGGTGGTCTACAAAAAAGGACTGAGATGTATCTGGCAGATACACTGAGCAGAGCTGTGAGTGGGAAACCTGAAGAACAAATGGGCCACACACAATTAATTTTCTGCACATGAGCTTTAAGACATGGATATTACACAGGAGCAATCGGTCTGTGAGACAACCATGCCAAACCTGCAAAAAGCAACAAAGGCAGATGAAGATATAAACCTGTTGATGGAAATCATACTGGAAGGATGGCCTGAAGAAAAGAAAGCTCCATCAGAAAACATGCAAGCATTTGTCCCGTTCTAAGATGAACCGTCAGTACAAAACGGTGTGATTTTCAAGGCAGAGTGGTTGTACCCAAAGAAATGAGGCATCATTTCTTACAGAAAATGCACGCAAGTCATGCTGGTATTCAGGAATGTATCAGACGAGGGAGAAAAGTCACATACTGGCCTGGAATGAATTTTGATATTGTGAGTCCCGTCAAAGATTGTCAATATGCCAAGAGTTCAGCTGGCGTCAACAAAAAGAACCACTCATCAGCAGTGAAATACCTGAGTTGCCATGGCAGTATCTGGATGCCGAATTGTTTGATGCAAAAAGAAAAGCTATTTGTAATGGTTGACTACTATTCTGACTTCTTTGAATTTGATGTTCTTTCCGCCACAGACAGTGATGAAGTCATCAAGAAGATGAAAGCCGATTTCGCAAGACATGGAATCCCAGAGAGACTGACCACTGATAATAGGCCACCATTCAGCCCTAAGGAATTTGAGAAATTTTCTCAGATTTATGGATATGAACACGTGATGAGTTTGCCCCATTATCCACAGTCAAATGGGAAAGCTGAAAGTACAGTCAAAATTATGAGGAACATGATCCAGAAATGTCACCAAAGCGGTGAGGATGGATATTTGGCCTTATTGGAGCTGCGAAATACTCCATCAGAAATACTGGGAAGTTCACCTGCATAGAGACTGTTCTTGAGAAGAACAAGAACACAGCTGCCTACAGCCAGATCCATGTTGAAGCATACAGTGAAGCAAGCCACAGACGGACTCAAGTTAGAAAGACGAAATAGGCAAGATACTACAACTGTGGAGCTGTAGAACTGACTGAGCTGAATCCTGGACAATTCGTATGGTTCAGGCCACCTGGCTCCAAAAGATGGGTAAAGGCTCAGGTTGCAAGTGGACATCAGTTCACACAACATACGAAGTGAAGACGGGACTTAGATTCCGGCAATCGACGTGACATCCGAGAAACAAGTGACAACTACAATCATGTATGTCAGCCACTACAAGGCAACGAAAGAACAGCCACATTCTATCCCACCAACAGAACGACTGATTTGTGTCCATCAAACGGAAAAGGCGGATCAAATGGTACAGTAGCCGATGGGGAACAGTCAAGACAGAGAATCAACAAACCTTACAGACAGTTTACTCTAGGAGCAGATGCTACGATGAACAGAGAAATAGCAAATTCAACTTCAAGAAACAGTTAAGGAATTCCCGAACCAGCTGGGGCGCAAGCTGATCACCAAAATGACCAGGAAGCGGACAGGAACTCTCAACTTGATCAAGAGAACACTGTTGAACAAACACCACCACAGCAGTTAGAACCAGGACACACTCGATTTGGTAGCAGTGTGAAAACCCCTGTCTAACTGAAAGACAACGTTTAGAAGAATTAAAAAACAAGCGTTGAATACGTGTTGAAGCACCTCACCTTGTGTTTTTGTTGGTGTTGGTATATAATCCTGTAATCCAGGGGGCACTCCCATTTTCTTGTGTTGAAAGTTAGGTATATCTTTAAGAACACTAGCTAATGTTTTAATTTAGTTTTTTTTTCTTTCCTAAGTTAATTTGTTTGATTGTAAAGGCAGTGAGATGTGGCGTATTTAGGTTTCGTCTACTTGTGACGACAACTTGACAAGAGTGACTTCCCTTGGAATGGCTGATGTAAACAAAGCCTAACGTCTACGAATCGGCTGGACAATCGAACCTTCCTGTGCAGACAGCCCACTTACAAGCGAAACAGGAAGAGGGAATACTTCCTGTAGTTCGTTTTGCAAGCAGGGAGAGGTACGTCTCCCTGTGTGACTGCCTTGTAGACCTTGCTGGGGTGTTTGGTGTGGGCCTGAATGGGGTGTTGATGAAGGTGGTCAGCCTTGCTGCTCTTATTCTGTCTGCTGGGGTGGACCACTGTAGATGTGTCAGCATGGAATCGACATTTGAGGTTTGACGGTAGCAGTTCACAACTCATCTAGCTGCATTGCGTTGGCCTTTTTCTATGTTGTCGATGTTTTGGCAGTGTAGGGGTCCCAGATAGGTGAGGCGTATTCTAGAGTGGGGCGAACTAGGGCTTTGTAGGCTGTTTCCTTGATGTTGATGGAGCCCACTCTCAGGTTTCGCCTGAGAAATCCTTGGGTCTTGTTTGCCCTGCTTGTTGTGTTTGAAATGTGGGTATCCCAACTGACGTCTTGGGAGATGGTGACCCCCAGGTACTTTGTCTCTTCTACTCTTTTGAGGTTTTGGCCATGGAGATGATACGTGCCAGACAGTGTGTTTCTCTTCCTGGAGACATAGAGGGCTTGGCGCTTGTCTGGGTGGAAAGTCACCTTCCATCTTCCAGTAGCCACACCACCACTGAAGAAGACGGAGAGAGGTCTGTCGAAAGCTCCAAGTAAATGCTATCCCTAGCTGAGTGACCTGTCTAAATCCGGTAGTCGTTATCTTCCATTTTGTTTCCCAGTCTGCTATGTGGTCCAGGTCCTGTTGTAAACTCCCTTTGGTCTCGGGGGAAGTTATAGTACTGTGGCAGAGAGTGTTATCTGCAAAGAGCCGTGTTGTTGAGGAGAGCTGTTCAGGAAGGTAGTTCATGTAGAGGAGAAATAGGACTGTGCCCAGGACTGATCCCTGGGGGACTCCTGACTCTACCTGAACGGCCTTTGAGGAAGCTCCATCAGCAACCACCGCCTACTGTCGGTTTGCCAGGAAGATTTTTGATGCATTCGTGGACCTGGCCAGTGATCCTGTAATGTCGGAGCTTGTGGATTAGAAGGGAATGGAAGACCTTGTCAAAAGGCTTTCGAAAAATCCATCACTAAAATGTGTCTGACTGTTTTCCCTTCTCCATATTGTAGGATAGCTCATCCGCAAGCCCCAGCAGTTGACTTTCACATGATCTGCATCGCCAGAAACCGTGCTGATCCTCGCGCAGGATGTTGATTGCCTCTGCAAATCCCATGATTGTACTTACCACAATGTGCTCTAGCATTTTGCACGGGACACTCGTGAGGGAGATGGGGTGATATCGTTCAGGCCTGCATTCTTCACCCTTCTTGAACACAGGAGAAACGTTTGTTCTTTTCAAGTCCTGTGGAGCCATGCCTGTGTTTATGGAGGACTGAAAGAGAAGCGTCAGAGCTGGGGACAATTTCATCAGCAATTTCCTTCTGGAGGCGAGGGGGTGATTTCGTCTGGTCCAGGGGCTTTGCTCGGATTTAGGCCTTTTAGCAGCTTTCTGACTCCTGCTACTGAGATGTGGATGTGGTCACATGTAGGTCCTTCAGTCTCTGGGCTCATGCCAGTCCAGGTCTCAAATTCCTCTGGTGAGCAGGATAGTTTGCTGCTGAACGCAGACGGAAACTGTGCATTCAGTATTTCTGCCTTATCCTTTGCTTCTGTTACTAGCTTACCAGCTACTTTCAATGGTAGGAGACACTGGCTGCTTCCGTGCGCGGAGACTTTATATATGTCCAGAATGATTTCTTCGTTCTAGGCTTTGTTTCTTGGCTGTCAGAGAGCAGGTTTTCAGTGTAGGACCAGTCTGTGCTGAACTTGGTGTTTGAGGGCTCTGACTTCGAAGTGGATTTTTCGTCTCCGGTCTTTTTCCATCTTTTATAGTCTGTCTGATGGAAGCGGCGAAAACAAAAGCGCCGCTTCCATCGGACAGACACTACACAAACCAGGCAGGTCCACAACTTTTAGATGGAGACATGGCATAATGATAATTGATAACTGCAAAAAAAAAAAAAACTCAGAGCACACACCACCAAGACTTATCTTCAGTTGATAGGAAATAACGTATCACACACACACACACACACACACACACACACACACACACACCACACACACACACACACACACACACACACACACACACACACACATTATGGAGTGAAATTGGATAGCAGAAAAGTGCCACGATTGAGATACATTTTAGTGGTACTCATCCTGTTATTGTGTTTGATCTAGTTCCTCAGGATGACTTTTTTTTTTTTTTTTGTTTTGTTTTGTTTTGTTAATTTTTTTAAGTTCAGATTATGATGTCAGGCGTTGTGCAGTATTCTTATGACGTCATTTCGTTAATCTGTCCAGTTGTCAAAGATTGATATTACGTAGTTGTAATGTTTTTGTTTTTCTCTTCTCTTGAAAAAGGCCACTAGGCCGAACATTTGTGAAATATGAAGAGCGGGATTGTGATTTTGTGTGTTGTTTTTTTTTTCCCTATGGAGGACTATTGCTTTCGTTTCATTAAGTGAAAGTTTCTTGATTTTTTGCGTATTTCGGATACACGGAACCGGATTTCCTCCCAGTAACATTGTAGTATTTGTCGGATACGTTAACACTCATAAACTAGAAGTTTCTTGATTTTCCATCCCATTTGGTGTATACGTCCCCCAGTTTCAAAGTTCAATATTTCTGTTTCTTCCAATTATACTTTTTAAATAGTATTATCACACGCATAGAAACTCAGAGAGTGGCGTTAGATCAACGGCAGTATGCAAATCTTGAAATCAATGTGTTGAACAAAAATGTTGAGCTAAATGATTTTTCAACTTGGTTTTTGTGTAAGCTGCAGGTTATATTGTTAGCTTTCTGAGTGTGTATCCTTTTACATACTTCGTCTGTGTATATAACCTGAAATTGTAAGTTAAATGCAGCATATACAGTATTAAGGTTCAAGATGGCTGGTTTTGGGATCGCTTGAGAGTTAAAAGTAACGTACCAGATGCACTATTGGGTACATCTGCTCTGATCACGTGACAGGCTATCTCTGAAGTGAAAAAAAAAAAAAAAAAAAAAACAGAAACTAAAAAAAAAAAAGATTCATTCATTCATCGAATACATATGTCAATCATAACTATATTTCAAGATTATTTATTTATATTTTAACACTAAGTGAACCACACACACACACACACACACACACACACACACACACACACACACACACACACACACACACACACATTCATACACACTCACGCACAGGCGCGCGCGCGCGCGCGCGCGTGGGCGCGCGCACGCTCTGAACAAACAAACAGGCGAGAATTTGTAAACTACTTGTGGCCATATTAGTATAAGACACATTCACCAAAGGTACATCAAAACTTTGAAATAATAATGATGATGATGATGATGATGATGATGATGATGATGATGATGATGATGATAATAATAATAATAATAATAATAATAATAATAATAATAATGATAGTGAGAAAAAGAAGAGGAGGAAGAAGAAATTAAACAGAGGCGCCGCCAAGAAAACACAATACGTTTTGCCTATTTGTCGTCTCATGACAATAGCAAGGACGCAATGGCCAAGCCGCCATCACACAAATAGGCCTGTAGGGAACGTCCTCTGGGGACCTAATTTAACTGAGAAATGGAATGGTAAAAACTCACACGACGTCCCTCAAGGACGTATTGCACACACACACACACACACACGCACGCACGCACGCACACACACACACACACACACACACACACACACACACACACACACACACACACACACACACACATAGTTGTCGCATTTTATCAATTTGCCTTTGTGTTTGTGGTAATACATGAACTATTTTCTAATGGCGACTTTGGGGAAAAAAACAAACAAACAAACAAACAAAAAACCCTGAGAGACTACCGGTTATAGTAGCTTTTTCTGTTTTCTACAGACTGCTGGTGATAAGACAAATGAGACTAAAATAAGAAAAATATCGTCACCATCACTACCACCATCACCACCACTACCACCATCACAACCACCACCACCAACAACAACGACAACAACAAACGAAAAAACAGCAAGGTCCTTGACCGTAACATTTCGTTTTTCTACCGTTTGTTGGTAGTTATACAAAACAATGAAACAAACAACGTAGAGGAAGACGAAGGAGGCTTAGAAAAAAGAAGAGTAAGAAGAAAAAGACGAAGAAAAGCGAATAAAAACCACTATCCACACCTGGTGAGTGTGAGTCGGTTCGGAACAAAATGAGAAAATATCGGAGGATGAAACTGCACAGGGGAAAAAAAAAGAAGAGAAAAACAAAAAAAAACAAAACAAAAAAACGAGGATGGAGCACCCATACAAAAAAAGTCAAAGATGCTCGGCGAGGGATGGGGGTGGGGCGGGACATGCACTTTCAGTCACCTAAAATGATGTGCCTATTTATTCATTTTCAAAATTGAGATCAGTAACTGTGCTGTTTCAGTTATGTCCTTTGGTAGTAACCCCCCCCCCCCCCACCCTCCTCAACCATCCCCCCCCCAACCCCCACCCCAACAACAAAAAAAAACAAAACGCAATCGGGAAAAAAAAACCAAATCAAACAAAAAAAAATAAACAAACCATAACACTAACAACTGCGCTTTAATTCTCTGCGGTTTATTTGTATTTACACAAGGTTTGCCCAGAAAAAGTGCAGAAAACACAAGCACTGACTTCAGACTATTACGCCATCTGCATTCATCCCGTCACACATTTTTGGGGCACATTTTTCAATAATTCATTCAAAACGAACACACTCGCGCACGCACGCACACACGCACCCACCCACGCACGCATGCACGCACACACAACTTTTTGGAAAAGAAAAAATGTGCACAAAATGTTTCCACAGTACCGAAACAAAATCATCACTTCTCATTTTAGAGGTAAAAATACTCTCGAAAACAAACAAAAAAACAAACACATCTG
>JADBJO010034227.1:0-10000 GCA_016801955.1 Conus betulinus
CCTTGTCCTTCCCCTATATTCTGAATAACAACCCCTTTTATGGCTCATTTTTTGCGTATTTGTCTTTTAAAAAATGTTTAAAGCATAGTTGGGAAAATTACATTTTCAACATTTCCAGCACATGTAATAAACATGCAAAATGTAATTCCTCTTTACTATGAGAACTACCATTCGATACAATGTCTTTACAGTGATCACATAAAAAGAAGAGACATCATGCACAAGTCATAATATCAGTATCATTAATTTCAACGAGATTCATATATGGAAGCCATTTACTTCAAAGTCTGTGTGTACATCATGTTAAGCAAATAAATATGTTTGTTGGCTTTGAACATAATCTTCAGTTTCCTTGGAAAACACTGTATTCTTGGGTTCATCTTCTTATTTTATCCTGCATTGGAAAAACGTATTTGGCATACAAAATAACTTGTTCAAATACTTCATCTGTTTTTTTGTGCATTCGTCATAGCCAAACACAACCAGTTCTATATTAAATTCATTCTTGCACAGCTTTCGTATTCTTCTTTCATAACATTCCCAAGCCTCTTTAAAAAAAATCACTGAAATAAACTACACCTTCTGCAGACACTATTGTACACTCTCAGATATATAAAAAGAGCTCAGGTCATTATGCGTGATCCCCACCTTACTCAGCAAACTGTTTGTCACTAGGGTATTATGACATACCCTTCTTTGAAACCATTATATTTTACCTTTTTATTTTCTTTCACTCTTTTCTTAACATTGCTCCAGTCTATGACTGTTAATTGATTAATTTTCCCATTTACCAAATACGCTTACTTTAATAAAACATATATACTTTTTTTCTGGGAGGAAATCATAATTCGTCACAGAGTTTAAAAATGCTTACCACACAATCCACTTAGCTGTTTACCTTTATTATTTTATTTTATTTATTACTTTTTTTTTTTTTTTTTTGCTGTTGTCTTTAGTTCTTGAATTGTGAGGCATTTAAAAGAGTGTTCCACCACCATTATGTTAGTAGTTTACACTATGTTCATTGGTACAATTTTCAGATGATACACACACACACACACACACACACACACACACACACACACACACACACACACACACTCATTCACATACATGTGTCACATTCTAGGCTGCCTCTGTGACGTATTCTCTCCCTTCTTTCATTCCTATCAGTCATCGTGTTGTGTGCTGTCTGTGTTTACCTCAGTTGCTGTAGATCTCTATCAACTGTGTGTGGAAGCAGTGTCACTGTGGTCAGGAGGAAAGGCTGGTTGGTCATGCCTATTACTGTCATTTGAATAGGGGGCACAGGTCCCTCTGCCTTCCATTTCTTTCAGTATTTTTGCAACAGGCAAGCGAAAATTTGCCGTGACCTATTCGTGAACTGGGTTTTTTTTTTGTTTGTTTGTTTGTTTTTACCTGATGAGGCCATCTACTTGCTATACTTGCTAGAGTTATCTCACACTCTGGGGAAGGAGGAACTCGGTATTGTGGGGCTGACGCCTGGTCTATGATCAGACTTACTCAGGCTGAAAAATTGTTCAAGGCTGTTTTTCTTCAAGTGGAGCAGGTCTTGGGATGGTTTGTTCCAGTTGAAGCTTCAAAGCTGTTCAGTTGCAGTACATATTCAATCAAGGTGGAGACCTTGATCCGCAGAGACTTTGATCTGTGGAGACTTTGATCTGTGGAGACTTTGATCTGTGGAGACTTTGATCTGCAGAGATTTTGATCTGTGGAGACTTTAATCTGTGGAGACTTTGTAAGCAGAGAGACTTTGATCTGCGGAGACTGGTCACTGTGATCTGTCCTTGTGCTCGAAGCCAGGAGAGACTTGCCGTCTATTTGTAGCGCAGTGTCTTCTTCGAGTGTTGTGCACGGCAGTGTGAGGGGCCTTCAGTGACTGCATCATTGTGTATCTGTGTGAGACACTGGGGCACTTGTGGATCTGAACTCTGTTCCTGCTGCTTCTGTGGTGGACTGGGGGCAGTGAACTCTGTTCCTGCTGCTTCTGTGGTGGACTGGGGGCAGTGAACTCTGTTCCTGCTGCTTCTGTGGTGGACTGGGGGCAGTGAACTCTGTTCCTGTTGCTTCTCTGGGTGGACTGGGGGCAGTGAACTCTGTTCCTGTTGCTCCTGTGGTGGACTGGGGGCAGTGAACTCTGTTCCTGCTGCTTCTGTGGTGGACTGGGGGCAGTGAACTCTGTTCCTGCTGCTTCTGTGGGTGACTGGGGCCAGTGAACTCTGTTCCTGCTGCTTCTGTGGTGGACTGGGGGCAGTAAACTCTGTTCCTGCTGCTTCTGTGGTGGACTGGGGGCAGTGAACTCTGTTCCTGCTGCTTCTGTGGTGGACTGGGGGCAGTGCGTGGTGTGGCGACGACAACTGTTGGCTGCCAGGTGGGGGTCTGCCTGAAGATGTCTGCTGGGGCCATGTACATTCATGGAGGTGACCGTAAGGACACTGATTTTCTCCTTTCATTTCTGTTTCATGCGGAAATCAGGGCTGGCGATTTTTATTATGGTTTTGTTACTGCTGTAGTCATTTGAATAATGATGATTCTTACGAAGTGGATGCGTTTACAGTAATTGTATTAGTGTCCTTGTACAATGGCAACTATTGTGTATTTGTGTGTGTGTGTGTGTGTGTGTGTGTGTGTGTGTGTGTGTGTGTGTGTGTGTGTGTGTGTGTGTGTGTGTGATTATGATTAGTAAAACTACAAGGTTGTAGAGATATAATTTTTGTTGTAAATTAGGGTGATATAGATAGAAATGGCAGTTATGTGCAGTGTTTTAGATGGGCAAAGGGAGGCAAATTTGCCTGGTGGACTGCAAATCTGTTCGATGGCTACTCGTGTTGACATTTTGAAAGACAGTGGCGGTCATAAGTTCTACCTTGACCTTTTGTATTTTGGTTTGTTATTTTTGTTTTGTATGTTTGTTTCAATCTGCGTCCTCCTCGTGATGAGTGGTGACAGAAGGGCGGGGTCCAGGGGAGGTCTACAGATGTGTGGCCCTGTGTGTCAGCAGACCTTGCACCTTAGTGTCCCCTCCATCAGCTGCCGCCAGGGATCGATGTGACACGGTGACTGATTCCGGAGGGGAGACCACCCAGTGTGACCCACGTCAGGGCAGGGAAGCGGCGAGTTCCAACATCAAAGTGGATGAGCAAAGCAAAGCACAAGCCATCCACAGCCCCTTGTCATCACGACAAAGGACAGTGATATAACCCCCCCCCCCCCCCCCTCTCCTATTTTATAAACTGCATTATTGGCAAGTTTTACCCTGTAAACATAGTAGGTCATGACGAACCTGTGACTTTTCATTGTGTCCAGATTTGGATTGGAGAACTAAAGCATTGTTTTTTTTTTGTTTTTCCAATCTATTAGCAGCAGCAGCAGCAGCAGTAGTAGTAGTAGTAGTAGTAATAGTATATTACTGTTAATGTCATTATTGTTATTATTGCTACTGTTATCCTTATTATCATTATTATTATTATTATTATTTATTATTATTATTATTATTATTATTATATTATCATATCATCATCATCATTATTATTATTATTATTATTATTATTATTATTATTATTATTATTATTATTATTTTTATTATTATTATTATTATTATTATTATTATTATCGTTATTGTTGTGACAATAGTGATGAAAAACAACAACAAAAAAAGAAATATCTATAAAGTCTGTAAACTCCCAGCAGTGCTGGTATGTTTTTTATTTGATTGAATCTCATTTCTCTTCACAGAGGTTTATGTCATTATAACTGCATTTAACCATTGCTCTAAATTACATGTAGAATTCCATTACTCCTGTCTGGGTAGACTCACATCACTCTTGTGAGCAGAGGTTTTTACTCCCCCTTGGGAACCACTCACACATTACTCTTGTGAGCAGAGGGTTTTTTACTCCCTCATGGGAACACGCACATCACTCTTGTGTGCAGAGGTTTTTACTCGCTCATGGGAACACTCACATCACTCTTGTGTTTGCAGAGGCCTTTATTCCCCCGTGGGAACACTCACATCACTCTAAACTGCATGGTTCATAACATCCTAGGTGGAGAAGTTAGCCCATCTCATCATACTGGTGAACTAGTAATGTTCCTTGTAACATACCTCTAGACGTTCGTAACATTGACACATTTGTTGTGAGAACTGGGTACGTTTGGCACATCTCACATCATTGTAATCGGCGGATGTCTATATAAAACTTCATCAAAGTAGTTATCTAGAGTTACAAACACATTCCGTATTCTCCAGTATATCATCTGATATCACTTTTATAGGAAAGATGTCAGCCTGAAGATGATGATGATGCTAACGATTATAGTGATAATGATGATGATGAAAATAATGATGCATGATTATGATGATGTGATAATGATGATGGTGATAATGATGCAATGATGATGACAGTGATGATAATGCTCACAATATACAGTCAAAGTTCTGGAATCTGTCCTGTTTTGTGATTTTCACTGTCGATGATGACTGTGATGATGATGCTAATGACGACAAAAGTATGCAAGATATAGTGATTCTCTAATGCCAGTCATGGTGTGATGATGATGATGATGATGATGATGATGATGATGATGATGACGATGATGATAATGAAGATGATGATGACACTGATATATAAAATGGTGATTGTGAAGATGATTCCAAAAGCAATACTAAAGAGGATAATGATGATGATAATGAAGAAGAAGAAGATGATGATGATGATGATGATGATGACGACGACGACGACGACGATGACGATGATGATGATGATGATGATGATGATGATGATGATGATGATGATACTCACAATACACAGTCAAAGTCCTGGAATCTGTCAAGATGTAGTAAACTCTCTCTGACCCAGTGACCACGGCACTCACACACCAGGTTGTTGTCAGAATCACTCAAGGATGAGATCTCCAAACTGCTGGACTGTCCATTGATTGAACCCTGCTTGTGACCCGGACAGGTCAAGGACACAGAGTGCACCACAGGGTCACCTCCAGTGATGGTACAAGTCAAGGTCAAACTGTCACCTTGGTAGAGGATCTGGTTGTTGACGTATCCACTGATCAGAGGGCAGACTGTGGTGGATCTACACAAACGCAAAAAAAAAAAAAAAAAAAAAAAAAAAAAAAATATATATATATATATATATATATATGTATATATTCAATTATAAACAAAGCTTGCTCTTATGTCTTAGATTGAAGAAATAGGGGGAGATAAGCATTCATATCTGCAGTGGTAGATAATTCTGCCTAACTAGCAGCATGTGCTTGAGTGGGTGAATGGGGAATGATAAATGCTTCTCAAAATGAGCCTACAGCAAACTTATAGTCTATAAGGGGTGGCACCTTTAGTTGTTTTTTTTTTGAAAACTCAAGAAACGTACTTGGTATTGCACACCAGCCTTTTTCTGGGATAGCATTCTTTTTAAAACCGAAAAGGCAGAGGAGTCAAGTTACCACTTTCTGCGGTCACTGAGGAGAAACAATCTGGTTTCGAAATACAGGTATCTGACCAGGAGTTATATGTTAGTGAGTTTCCTCCCCATTGGAGATTGTCTCCCCCTTGGAGACTATAAGCTTGTTGAAGGCTCATTTTGAGTAGCATTTATCATTCCCCTTTCACCCACTCAAGCACATGCTGCTAGTTAGGCAGAATCATCTACCACTGCAGATATGAATGCTTATCTCCCCCTATTTCTTCAATCTAAGACATAAGAGCAAGCTCTGTTTATAATTCAATATTTCTTGCAGTCATTGCAACACCAAGCTGCTCTGTAAGTTGCTGGAATGGTGCTCGGTACTTATCCTTGGAAATGATTAGTTTATTGTAATTAGTCGTTTGCGGATTCATTCCAAGAACTGGCCTTTAGCACTTGTGTCTTAAGAGGCTATCTTTTTATATTTTCTACTTTTCACACGAAAATGTAGCTTGTTTTGTTCTATCATGATTTTCTTTTGCTTCTTAGGTGGCACCTTTGGTTGTTTATTTATTTATTTATTTATTTGAAAACTCTCTCTATATATATACACACATACACTGAGGGCTTGAATTTCCCAAGTATTTTTTAATTGTCCTGGGTACAGGTTGATAAAAGAAAATCTACATGCCTAGTGATGCCATGTTCTCTGTATAATAATTGAGGCGTATTTGAGAGAAATACATAACTCAATGTATTCATTCATAAGGGTGTAAACAGAATAGAAAAAACTTTTTTTTATTGTGTGTTTAAGAGTGTATAAGAAAAGAAAACTAAACGGTCATGTTTCCATCATTTCTGCACTCGTGGACGGAATAAAACTGTAAAATCTCTCTGTCTCTTCTGTTTCTCTCTCCCTCCCCCCCACCCCCGCACGCCCCCCCCCCCCCCCCCCCCCCCCCACGCACACACACACCACACACACACACACACACACACACACACACACACACACACACACACACACACACATACTCATTCCAAAAATGAATCCACTTCATGCCCACATACATTTAACAATAAAAGTAACAGGAGCAGATTAGATCTGTCGGCTGACCAAGCACAATGCTCACATGCTTCTGACATGGTCTATGCAAAGAAGAACACGCCTTGCCCAAAGAAGATGACGATTTGTTAGGTTCCATTGTGATAAAACCAGAGAGGGAGGGGAGATGGGATTGGGGGAGAAGGAGGGAGTGACAAGGGGAGGGGAGGGAAGAGTGATAAAGTTAAGGTATGAACGTGAAAGGGGAAGATGGAAACATGATTGGTCCACACAGAAGCTTACTTCTCAGCCGTCCTTTCACCGACACTAACAAAATCTGGTTGCCTGAGGGACAAATGGAGAGAGAATTTCTGCTTGTCTGCCAGATGATTCAGTTGTCATGGTCAGTTGGACTGGTGGGTATTTCAAGTCCTGGCATGTAAACATGCGCACGCGTGCACGCACGCACGCAAGCACGCACACACACACACACACACACACACACACACACACACAGATAATATTCGCTGGTGATGGAATGGGAATATTCCAAAGACGTTTTTTTTTCCTTTTAGGATAACATGAATTGGTTTATGCTTTTTTACTGTTTCCATTTTGATGTCTCTGTAATCCTTCTTTTCACCTGAGGTATAAGACATGTTATTAGACATGCTACACATGTAAAACATTTGTGCTGTTATGACACCACAAGACTTTTTTGTCTTCCTTCAAAAAACAAGCAACAGAGAAAAAATTCCTAGTCTAGATGCCCCTCTTTCCATTCATCTCATTCACTGGTATTCAAGTGATTGATCTGCTGTAATCAATGAGATCAACACAAAGGAGAGCTTCACAAAACCATTCCCAAACTGTGTTGTCAGTCCCCATGGACATCTTTTGTTTTTAATATTGTGGGGTTGGGTGCGCGGGACTTCTTCCCTGTCCCTCCCGCTCTTCCCATTCTCCCATCTGGCTGAAACGGTGATCTAGTGATCGAAATATATTACATTTCACGCTTCTTGGAATTACTTCGATACGACCAGTATAAGTATAAACTTTACACCTTTCACAACGATCGGATCATTTCGTAGAACAGTCTTCTTGACAGAAGGTCAAAAGAGCTGCAGGGAAGGTAACTCTTAGTGGTGTGGACGTGGGAGATTGACCTTCAACCCCTCAGCTGATCATCATGATGTTGGTTTTGTAGCCACAATACCGCTTGTGTGCATTTCAGCCAATGATCCAGATCCCTACCTACTGGTACTTTATAAGCTGGGAAGACAGAAAGCCTTGTCTGTGTGAATATACAGTGTTTTGACAAACATCAGCAAATCATCGTCCTGGATATCTGCTGTTGTCGTTGTTGTTTTGTTCAGTTATTTATGGAATATATACTTGTTATAAACACATTCACTGAAAAGGTAAGTCTTCTAATTTTCAAATTTCTCTTTCTCGAGGAAGGACCATCAGTACATGCACTTAATTCTTGAGACTTTGTGCTGCTACTCAGCCTGAGACTTTGTGCTGCTACTCAGCCTGAGACTTTGTGCTGCTACTACTCAGCCTGAGACTTTGTGCTGTCACTCAGCCTGAGACTTTGTGCTGCTATTCAGCCTGAGACTTTGTGCTGCCACTCAGCCTGAGACTTTGTGCTGTCACTCAGCCTGAGACTTTGTGCTGCTACTCAGCCTGAGACTTTGTGCTGCTACTCAGCCTGAGACTTTGTGCTGCCTGAGACTTTGTGCTGCTACTCAGCCTGAGACTTTGAGCTGCTACTCAGCCTGAGACTTTGTGCTGCTACTCAGCCTGAGACTTTGTGCTGCTACTCAGCCTGAGACTTTGTGCTGCTACTCAGCCTGAGACTTTGTGCTGCCTGAGACTTTGTGCTGCTACTCAGCCTGAGACTTTGTGCTGCTACTCAGCCTGAGACTTTGTGCTGCTACTCAGCCTGAGACTTTGTGCTGCCTGAGACTTTGTGCTGCTACTCAGCCTGAGACTTTGTGCTGCTACTCAGCCTGAGACTTTGAGCTGCTACTCAGCCTGAGACTTTGTGCTGCTACTCAGCCTGAGACTTTGTGCTGCTACTCAGCCTGAGACTTTGTGCTGCTACTCAGCCTGAGACTTTGTGCTGCTACTCAGCCTGAGACTTTGTGCTGCCACTCAGCCTGAGACTTTTTGCTGCTACTCAGCCTGAGACTTTGTGCTGCTACTCAGCCTGGATGGACATCTGTTTTGATCCAGGTGTACATTTGTGCTGGGCTGTTGTCTTCGGTTGACCTCAACATCATCAGAATAAGGTCAAGTTCAATCTGGTGCTGTCGTGACTGCCGCTGACTATCAGTCTATTCGGGCAATTAGAGCATTCATGAGCAACTGTGTTTACAGAAATCTAAGGCTGTGTCAATCGTTGTGACTTTGTCCCCAGTGATTGTGGGGTGCCATTATGGTCATAATCTATAAACAATGTGACATAACTCTGTGAAAAACCCCAAGAGCCCATAAAGTGACTAATACATTTTCCACGTTGTTCGTTCACACAGAATTCAACAAGCACTTGGAAAGATGGCTAGGTAACTCTATTTTTCAGTATCAGTATCTTAGTTGTCAGGAATGACAATTATCACTTCATGACCAAGTGAACGAGCCATATTTATTTTGTAATGTGCTGTGTTGTCTTCCATCTGTGTCCTTGCCACTCGCTGATAAAGGTGTAGTTTAAAAGGCTGGTTCAGTTTTATTTATAAACTCCAGTGTGTCTGGGTATAGTCGAGTGTTTACACGTATTGTCTTTCTTGTCCCATTGGTGTTTACCCCCATACCAACAACAGCCAACTTGAAACGTTAAACAAATGAGCACACGCAAGCACACACACACACACACACACACACACACACACACACACACACACACACACATAAACATACATGCACACACAACATACGCACATACAAACAAACACACAAGCACACACGCAAACACACACTTTCTGCTCAAACATACGTAAGTAGACGGACACACACACACACACGCACGCACGCACGCACGCACGCACGCGCGCGCGCACACACACACACACACACACACACACACACACGCACGCACGCACGCACACACACACACACACACACACACACACACACACACACACACACACACACACATACACACACACACACACATTATACATACACTTCAGATCCAAAGTCATGCTGCCCTGTTTTTCCTTGTTGTTATTGTGGACATTGGTGACGGTGCACGTGATCACTTTGTTGTCGTCACCATTGTCCCCAGCTCCAGGTGGACGTGGCTTAAAGCTGCACGTGCTCTGCTGTGTGACGTCACAGGGGATGTTCCACTGGTAGGTGAGGCCTGCAGAAGGGTTGAACTCAGTGGCCTGACAGGTCAGGGTCAAAGTGTGTGACCCCGTGGTGTCGGTGTAGAAAGGGTTGTCACCCTGAATGCTGACAGTGTCAGGTCCCCCTGCACATCACAATGGTGTACTTCACTAAT
>JADBJO010034228.1:0-10000 GCA_016801955.1 Conus betulinus
ATCGACAACAGGTTGGCATTTGGCGTACTCAGCATCTTCAGCCTTAAGTAAGCTACAAAAAAATACACGCACACATACACAGATGCATATATGTATAATCACACACACAGACACACACACACACACACACACACACACACACACATACACACACTCAAACACACACACACATACGCGCGCGTGCGCAGATACACGTACCAGTATATCTATATATGTATATCAGGTCACGGTATAACCTCTATCCCTCTCCGCATATTGTTTTAAGTCACCACACACAAAGATTGGCACTTGGCTACCTTGAGAACGATAGTTACACCCGCCGCGATATCCGCATCTTCAGCCTTAACAGAGAGGCATGAGATACACACACACACACGTACCTCTATAAGTCTGTATGCAAGGCCACAGAACCTCTCGCCAAGGCATCCTCAGCCTTAAGTTCCAAGCGCAAAGCGCAAGGTTGGCATTTGGCTACCTTCCTACATTGACAGTCATATTAAGCCCAATTTTTTTCATGCATCTTCAGCCTTAAGTAAGCCGCAACAGAGAAAAAACGCACACATAGACATGCGTATATGTGTAATCATGTATGTATGTAAGCCTGCAGCGTAATGTCTCTCCCTCCTGGCATCTTCAGCCTTAAGATATCGACAGGTTGGTATTTGGCGCACTCTGCATCTTCAGCCTTAAGTAAGCTGCAAAAATACATGCATGCACACATACACAGACGCATATGTATAATCACACACACACACACACACACACACACACACACACACACACACACACACACACACACACACACACACACACACACACACACACACACACACACGCGCGCGCGCGCGCACACACACACACACATATATATATATCTATATTTGTATATGAGATCGCGGCATAACCTCTCTCCCTCCTCCTCATATTGTTTCAAGGTCGCAACAAAAGATTGGCACTTAGCTACCTTGAGAATGATAGTTACTCCCGCCGCGATATCGGCATCTTCAGCCTTAACTGAGCGGCATGAGATACACACATACATGTACCTCTATTATATGTTCGTATGCAAGGCCACAGAACGTCTCTCACTAGAAGCATCTTCAGCCTTAAGTTCCCACCACAAGGTTGGCATTTGGCTTCCTTCCTACATTGAGAGTCATATTAACTCCCCATTTTTTCATGCATCTTCAGCCTTAAGTAAGCCGCAACAGAGAATCACACACACATAGACATGCGTATATGTGTAATCATGTTTGTATGTAAGCCTGCACCGTAATCTCTCTCGCTGCAGGAATCTTCAGCCTAAGATATATCACAACAGGTTGGCATTTGGCGCTCTCCACATCTTCAGCCTTAAGTAAGCTGCAAAAATACACACACATACAGAGACGCATATGTATAATCACAAACACACACACACACACACACACACACACACACACACACACACACACACACACACACACACACACACACACACACACACATACACATACATGCGCGCGCGCGCGCGCACACACACGTTTCAGTATATCTATATATGTATATGTGGTCGCTGTATAACCTCTCTCTGCATGTTGTCTTAAGGTCGATACAAAAGATTGGCACTTTGTTACCTTGAGAGTCATAGTTACTCCCGCCGTGAAGTCCACATCTTCAGCCTTAACTGAGCGAGCAGAGAGACACACACACACATGTACATCTATAAGTATCTATGTAAGCTAAAACCTCTCTCGATCGACGCATCTTCAGCCTTAAGTTCCCAGCACAAGGTTGCCATTGGGCTACCTCTCTACATTGAGAGTCATTAACTCCCAATTTTTCGTGCCTCTTCAGCCTTAAGTAAGCCACACAAAAAAGAAACACGGACACATAGACATGCGTATATGTGTAATCATGTATGTATGTAAGCCTGCAGCGTAATATCTCTCTCTCTTCTCGCATCTTCAGCCTTAAGGTATCGACAGGTTTGCATTTGGCACACTCCGCATCTTCAGCCTTAGGTAAGCTGCAAAAATACACACATACACACATACACAGATATATACATACACACACACACACACACACACACACACACACACACACACACACACACACACACACACACTCACACACAAACACATACCCGCGCGCGCACACACACGTATCAGTACATGTATATCTGTCTATGAGGTTGCAGCATAACCTCTATCCCTCTCTGCATATTGTCTTAATGTCACAACAAAAGATTGGCCCTTGGCTTCCTTGAGAGTCATAGTTACTACCGCCGCGATATCAGCATCTTCAGCCTTAACAGAGCGGCATGAGAGATACACACACACACATACCTCTATATGTCTTTATGTAAGGCCGCAGAACCTCTCTCGCTCTACGCATCTTCAGCCTTAGGTTCCGAGCACAAGGTTGGCATTTGGCTACCTTTCTACATTGAAAGTCATAACTCCCAATTTTTCATGCATCTTCAGCCTAAAGTAAGACACAACAGAGAAACACGCACACATAGACATGCGTATATGTGTAATCATGTATGTATGTAAGCCTGCAGCGTAATCTCTCTCGCTCCTTCCATCTTCAGCCTTAAGATATCGACAACAGGTTGGAATTTGGCGCTCTCAGCATATTGTCTTAAGGTCGCAACACAAGGTTAGCATTTGGCTACCATAACTCCCGCCACAATATCCGCATCTTCAGCCTTAAGTGAGCGGCATGAGAGATGCACACATACACGTACCTCTATATGTTTGTATGTAAGGCCGTAAAACCTGTCTCGCATGAAGCATCTTCAGCCTTAAGTTTCCAGCACAAGGTTGGCATTTGGCTACCTTTCTACATTTAGTCATATTAACACCCAATTTTTAATGCATCTTCAGCCTTAAGTAAGCAGCAACAGAGGAAACACGCACACATAGACATGCGCGTATATGTGTAATCATGTATGTATATGTAAGCCTGCTGCGTAATATATCTCTCTCCTGGCATCTCTTCAGCCTTAAGATATCGACAACAGGTTGGTATTTGGCGCTTTCTGCATATTAAGTCTTAAGGTCGCACACACAAGGTTAGCATTTGGCTTCCATAACACTCCCGCCACAATATCCGCATCTTCAGCCTTAAGTGAGGGGCATGAGATACACACATACATGTACCTCTCTTATATGTCTATATGTAAGGCTGCAGAACCTCTCTCGCTCGAAGCATCTTCAGCCTTAAGTTTCTAGAACAAGGTTGGCATATCGCTACCTTCGTACATTGAGAGTCATATTAACTCCCAATGTTCATGCATCTTCAGCCTTAAGTAAGCCGCAACAGAGAAAACACGCACACATAGACATGCGTATATGTGTAATCATGTATGTATGTAAGCCTGCAGGGTAATCTCTCTCCCTTCCTAGCATCTTCAGCCTTAAGATATCGACAGGTTGGCATACACGCTCAAAGCATCCTCAGCCCTAAGTTTCCAGAACATCTTAAGTAAGCCACAATAGAGGAAACACGCACACATAGACATGCGTATATGCGTATATGTGTAATCATGTATGTATGTAAGCCTGCAGCGTAATATCTCTCTCTCCTGGCATCTTCAGCCTTAAGATATCGACAACAGGTTGGCATTTGGCGCTCTCTGCATATTAAGTCTTAAGGTCGCAACACAAGGTTAGCATTGGGCTTCCATAACACTCCCGCCACAATATCCGCATCTTCAGCCTTAAGTGAGTGGCATGAGATACACACATACATGTACCTCTATTATATGTCTGTATGTAAGGCCGCAGAACCTCTTTGACTTGAAGCATCTTCAGCCTTAAGTTCCCAGCACAAGGTTGGCATTTGGCTACCTTCCTACATTGAGAGTCATATTAACTCCCAATTTTTCATCAATCTTCAGCCTTAAGTAAGCCACAACAGAGAAACACGCACATATAGACATGCGTATATGTGTAATCATGTATGTATGTAAGCCTGCAGCGTAATCTCTCGCTCCTGGCATCTTCAGCCATAAAACGCACACACAGGTTGGCATATGGCGCTCCTCGCACATTAAGTCTTAAGGTCGCAACAAGAGGTTATCATTTCGCAACCATAACTCCCGTCACAATATCTGCATCTTCAGCCTTAAGTGAGAGCATGAGAGATACACACATACACTATACCACTATATGTCTGTACGTAAGGCCGCAAAACCTCTCTCGCTCAAAGCATCCTCAGCCCTAAGTTTCCAGCACAAGGATGCCATTTGACTACCTTCCTACATTAAGAGTCATATTAATCCCATTTTTTTTCATGCATCTTCAGTCTTAAGTAAGCCACAACATACAAACACGCACCCATAGACATGCGTATATGTGTAATCATGTATGTATGGAAGCCTGCAGCGTAATGTCTCTCAATCCTGGCATCTTCAGCCTTACGATATATCGACAACAGGTTGGCATTTGGCGTACTCAGCATCTTCAGCCTTAAGTAAGCTACAAAAATACACGCACACATACACAGATGCATATATATATATACACACACACACACACACACACACACACACACACACACACACACACACACACACACACACACACACACACACACACACACACACACATACGCGCGCGTGCGCATATATACACGTATATATATATATATATATATGTATATCAGGTCACGGTATAACCTCTATCCCTCTCCGCATATTGTTTTAAGGTCACCACAAGAGATTGGCACTTGGCTACCTTGAGAACGATAGTACACCCGCCGCGATATCCGCATCTTCAGCCTTAACAGAGAGGCATGAGATACACACACACACACGTACCTCTATAAGTCTGTATGCAAGGCCACAGAACTCTCTCGCCAAGGCATCCTCAGCCTTAAGTTCCAAGCGCAAGGTTGGCATTTGGCTACCTTCCTACATTGACAGTCATATTAAGCCCAATTTTTTTTTTTCATGCATCTTCAGCCTTAAGTAAGCCGCAACAGAGAAAAAAACGCACACATAGACATGCGTATGTGTAATCATGTATGTATGTAAGCCTGCAGCGTAAATCTCTCTCTCTCTCTCTCTCCTCGCATCTTCAGCCTTAAGGTATCGACAGGTTGGCATTTGGCACACTCCGCATCTTCAGCCTTAAGTAAGCTGCAAAAAATACACGCACACATACACAGATACATATCACACACACACACACACACACACACACACACACACACACACACACACACACACACACACACACACACACACACACACACACACACACACATACGCGCACGCGCGCGCGCGCACACACACATATATATCAGTATATATATATGTATATGAGGTTGCAGCATAACCTCTCTCCCTCTCTGCATATTGTCTTAATGTCACAACAAAAGATTGGCACTTGGCTTCCTTGAGAGTCATAGTTACTACCGCCCGCCGCGATATCAGCATCTTCAGCCTTAACAGAGCGGCATGAGAGACACACACACACACCTACATACCTCTATATGTCTTTATGTAAGGCCACAGAACCTCTCTCGCTCTACGCATCTTCAGCCTTAGGTTCCGAGCACAAGGTTGGCATTTGGCTACCTTTCTACATTGAAAGTCATATTAACCATTTTTTTTCATTCATCTTCAGCCTAAGTAAGTAAGAACACAACAGAGAAACACACACACATAGACATGCGTATATGTGTAATCATGTATGTATGTAAGCCTGCAGCGTAATCTCTCTCGCTCCTTCCATCTTCAGCCTTAAGATATCGACAACAACAGGTTGGAATTTGGCGCTCTCAGCATATTGTCTTAAGGTCGCAACACAAGGTTAGCATTTGGCTACCATAACTCCGCCACAATATCCGCATCTTCAGCCTTAAGTGAGCGGCATGAGAGATGCACACATACACGTACCTCTATATGTTTGTATGTAAGGCCGTAAAACCTGTCTCGCATGAAGCATCTTCAGCCTTAAGTTTCCAGCACAAGGTTGGCATTTGGCTACCTTAAGTTTTTACATTTAGTCATACATTAACACCCAATTTTTAATGCATCTTCAGCCTTAAGTAAGCAGCAACAGAGGCACACATAGACATGCGTATATGTGTAATCATGTATGTATGTAAGCCTCTGCGCGTAATCTCTCTCCTGGCATCTTCAGCCTTAAGATATCGACTCTCTCCTGGCATCTTCAGCCTTAAGTCTTATCGACAACAGGTTGGCATTCCCGCTTTCTGCATATTAAGTCTTAAGGTCGCAACACACTAGCATTTGGCTTCCATAACATCTCCCGCCACAATATCCGCATCTTCAGAGGGCATGAGTGACACACACACACATACATGTACCTCTATATATGTCTGTATGTAAGCAGCACAACCTCTCTCTCTCGAGCATCTTCAGCCTTAAGTTTCAGAACAAGGTTGGCATTCGCTACCTTCGTACATTGAGAGTCATATAACTCCCAATGTTTCATGCATCTTCAGCCTTAAGTAAGCCCACAAGAGAGAAACACGCACACATAGACATGCGTGGCATGTGTACACACATCATGTATCTCTGTATGTAAGCCTGCAGGCGTAATCTCTCTCCCTTCTAGCATCTTCAGCCTTAAGTTATATCGACAGGGCATTTGGCACATTGGCATACTTCTCATTGAAGCATCCTCAGCCCTAAGTTTCCAGAACATCACAATAGAGGAAAAGCACACATAGACATGCGTATATGTGTAACACATGTACATGTAAGCCACACATAGACATGCGCATATCACAGTCGACAACACATGCTCTGTAAGCCTGCAGCGCAAATCTCTACACTCCGCTCCTGCGCATCTTCAGCCTTAGCATGAATCGACAACAGGTTGGCATATGGCGCTCTCGCATAACCTCATCTTTGTCTTAAGGTCGCAACAACAAGGTTGGCATTTGGCTACACATGAGAGTCATATTAACTCCCACACATATCTGCATCTTCAGCCTTAAATGCGAGCGGCATGAGAGATACACACATACACTGGCATCTTACCTAAAACGACTATATGTCTGTAAGTCTAAGGTAAGGCCGCAACCATAACTCCCGTCACAATATCTGCATCTCAGCCTCGCATGAGCATACACACATCCATCAGTCCTTAAGGCCGCAAAACCTCTTCTCAGCACTCAGCCCTAAGTTTCCAGCACAAGGATGCCATTTGACTACCTTCCTACATTAAGAGTCATATTAACATCCAATTTTTCATGCATCTTCAGTCTTAAGTAAGCCACAACATACAAACACGCACCCATAGACATGCGTATATGTGTAATCATGTATGTATGTAAGCCTGCAGCGTAATGTCTCTCAATCCTGGCATCTTCAGCCTTAAGATATCGACAACAGGTTGGCATTTGGTACTCAGCTCTCAGCATCTTCAGCCTTAAGTAAGCTACAAAAATACACGCACACACATACACAGATGCATATATGTATACACACACACACACACACACACACACACACACACACACACACACACACACACACTACACACACACACACACACACACACACACACATACGCGCGCGTGCGCAGAGATACACGTACCAGTATATCTATATATGTATATCAGGTCACGGTATAACCTCTATCCCTCTCCGCATATTGTTTTTAAGGTCACCACAAGAGATTGGCACTTGGCTACCTTGAGAACGATAGTTACACCCGCCGCGATATCCGCATCTTCAGCCTTAACAGAGAGGCATGAGACACACACACACACGTACCTCTATAAGTCTGTATGCAAGGCCACAGAACCTCTCGCCAAGGCATCCTCAGCCTTAAGTTCCAAGCGCAAGGTTGGCATTTGGCTACCTTCCTACATTGACAGTCATATTAATTAAGCCCAATTTTTTTTTTCATGCATCTTCAGCCTTAAGTAAGCCGCAACAGAGAAAAACGCACACATAGACATGCGTATATGTGTAATCATGTATGTATGTAAGCCTGCAGCGTAATGTCTCTCTCCCTCCTGGCATCTTCAGCCTTAAGATATCGACAGGTTGGTATTTGGCGCACTCTGCATCTTCAGCCTTAAGTAAGCTGCTGCAAAAATACATGCACACATACACAGACGCATATGTATATACACACACACACACACACACACACACACACACACACACACACACACACACACACACACACACACACACACACACACACACGCGCGCGCGCGCGCGCGCGCACACACACATACATATCAGTATATCTATATTTGTATATGAGATCGCGGCATAACCTCTCTCTCCCTCTCCTCATATTGTTTCAAGGTCGCAACAAAAGATTGGCACTTAGCTACCTTGAGAATGATAGTTTTACTCCCGCCGCGATATCGGCATCTTCAGCCTTAACTGAGCGGCATGAGATACACACATACATGTACCTCTATTATATGTTCGTATGCAAGGCCACAGAACGTCTCTCACTAGAAGCATCTTCAGCCTTAAGTTCCCACCACAAGGTTGGCATTTGGCTTCCTTCCTACATTGAGAGTCATATTAACTCCCCATTTTTTCATGCATCTTCAGCCTTAAGTAAGCCGCAACAGAGAATCACACACACATAGACATGCGTATATGTGTAATCATGTTTGTATGTAAGCCTGCACCGTAATCTCTCTCGCTGCAGGAATCTTCAGCCTTAAGATATCAACAACAGGTTGGCATTTGGCGCTCTCCACATCTTCAGCCTTAAGTAGCTGCAAAAATACACACACATACAGAGACGCATATGTATAATCACAAACACACACACACACACACACACACACACACACACACACACACACACACACACACACACACACACACACACACATACACATACATGCGCGCGCGCGCGCACACACACGTTTCAGTATATCTATATATGTATATGTGGTCGCTGTATACCTCTCTCTCTGCATGTTGTCTTAAGTCGATACAAAAGATTGGCACTTTGTTACCTTGAGAGTCATAGTTACCCCCCCGCCGTGAAGTCCACATCTTCAGCCTTAACTGAGCGGCATGAGAGACACACACACATGTACATCTATAAGTCTCTATGTAAGCTACAAACCTCTCTCGATCGACGCATCTTCAGCCTTAAGTTCCCAGCACAAGGTTGCCATTGGGCTACCTCTCTACATTGAGAGTCATTAACTCCCAATTTTTCGTGCCTCTTCAGCCTTAAGTAAGCCACACAGAAGAAACACGGACACATAGACATGCGTATATGTGTAATCATGTATGTATGTAAGCCTGCAGCGTAATATCTCTCTCTTCTCGCATCTTCAGCCTTAAGGTATCGACAGGTTTGCATTTGGCACACTCCGCATCTTCATCTTCAGCCTTAGGTAAGCTGCAAAAAAAATACACGCACACATACACATACATATACATATACACACACACACACACACACACACACACACACACACACACACACACACACACACACACACACACTCGCACACAAACACATACCCGCGCGCGCACACACACGTATCAGTACATGTATATCTGTCTATGAGGTTGCAGCATAACCTCTATCCCTCTCTGCATATTGTCTTTATGTCACAACAAAAGATTGGCCCTTGGCTTCCTTGAGAGTCATAGTTACTACCGCCGCGATATCAGCATCTTCAGCCTTAACAGAGCGGCATGAGAGACACACACACACATACCTCTATATGTCTTTATGTAAGGCCGCAGAACCTCTCTCGCTCTACGCATCTTCAGCCTTAGGTTCCGAGCACAAGGTTGGCATTTTTGGCTACCTTTACATTGAAAGTCATAACTCCCAATTTTTCATGCATCTTCAGCCTAAAGTAAGACACAACAGAGAAACACGCACACATAGACATGCGTATATGTGTAATCATGTATGTATGTAAGCCTGCAGCGTAATCTCTCTCGCTCCTTCCATCTTCAGCCTTAAGATATCGACAACAGGTTGGAATTTGGCGCTCTCAGCATATTGTCTTAAGGTCGCAACACAAG
>JADBJO010034229.1:5000-10000 GCA_016801955.1 Conus betulinus
TCAGGACGTGAACCTGACTAGATGGCCTGAAGTGAAATTGGGTTCTGTGCACACATAGATGAAAGCATAAGACTTTCAGCAGCCACCTGGTGCTTTTTCAGATTAACTTGTATGACATCGTGATTTCATGTACGTTGTTGTTATTTATTATTATTATTTTTTTTTTTGGGGGGGGGGGGGGGGGGGGGGGGGGGGGGGGGCGGGTGGCGGGATGGGGGTGGTGCTGTGACACGATCTGTAATGATCAGGAGAACCCTTAAAAACAGACGTAGACTTCAGGAAAACAGCGTGGCGGTGGCAATAAAGAACAATTTAAATCTCATGTCTTGTCTATCTGTCTGTCTATCTGTCCTTCCATTTATCTGTCTGTCTGTCTGTCTATCTGTCTGCCCATTTACCTATCTTTCTCTTTGTCAATCTATTTAGTTATCTATCCATATCTGCCTCTGCCTGCCTGCCTGCCTATCCGCCCGTCCCCCCATCTGTCTGTCTGTCTCTCTCCTTTCCTCTTTTTCAAATCCAGCCTACTCGGACCATTTTTCTGCTGCCTGAAATAAAACACTTTTCCAATTTGTGATGATTAACGTTCTTTGCAGACACCTCTCCCCCCGTGGTGTGTCCCCGCGTCCGTCGTCACAGCTCAGCAGGCAGCTTCTGTCTGTTCACAGAATCTGAAGCCAGAAAACTGATGAAACATGTGTTTGGCATTTGGGGCATTTTTTCCACCTGTGAAATACAGTTCCACTTTTTTCTTGCCAGCAACTGCCAGCAAACCATTGTTGGTCAATATGAACCCATTTTGGTCAATATAGAACTATCATTCTGCAAATTTAACAATATACAATGTAATTATTTCACTGGAATGTTTTTAATGTTTTGTTGTCTTGCTTTATAAAAGTAAACACACAGTCTTAACTACATAAATCCGTGGCTGGTAAACATTCTAACAAGTATGTAACATTTAACAAGTATGTTTTTTTTTGCCTTGTTTTTTCACAATGGTTTTTCACATGTCCGCATTACTGGGAATAACAAAAACCAACCAAACAAAAACAAAAACCCAGAGTAAATAGGTCTATTTTCAACATGTTCGCATGGGATTACTTCCCCTTCAGGGTCATTGAGTGGATTGGCAATCGTCCCGGTGCAAATCACAATTGTCATTTGCCTCGGTATAAAACTGCGCCGATGCAGTCTTCAATGTTTATTTGCCCTGGCATAAATTTCAGTTGCGAAATATACCCTTGGGTAATTGCCAAACACACACACACACACACACACACACACACACACACACACACACACACACACACACACACACACACACACACACACACACCCAATTCTCGTTTGCACCGCAAAACCCTGCCCACCCATACACACAGTCTATCCATCCATCCATCCATCCATCTATCTATCTATCTATCTATCTATCTATCTATCTATCTATCTATCTATCTATCTATGTCGGTTTGTCTGTCTGTCTGCCTATCAGTCTGTCGGTCTGTCTATCTGTCTGTCTATCTCTCTGTCTGTCACTTATCTATCTATCTGTCTGTCTCTCTCTGTCTGTCTGTCTTTCTGTATATCCATCTATCTACCTGTCTGTCTCTCTTTTTAAAAAATCAATTTTAAGAATTGACTTCAACGAGGTAACAGACCAGTTTTATGTCCGTTTGCAGTCAGCTGGGCTATAAACATTGTCTATCTATCTATCTATCTATCTATCTATCTATCTTTCTGTCTGTCTCTCTGTCTATCTATCTTTCTATCTATCTCTCTGTCTGTCTTTCTGTCTACCTATGTATCTGTCTGTCTGTCTGTTTGTTATTAGATAAATTCCTCTGCCATTATGGAAATGACTCGCGGGAATGTTTCTTTTTTTGCAGAATCACGCCACAGCCTGGCTATAATCAGCTTTCGAGAGGGCCGATATATGTGTTTTCGAAGCCACTATCACTCGAGTTCAAAACACGTTAAACGCGCCCACCCCTTCATCCCCTCACCCCCATCCCATCCCACCCTACCATCCACCACCATCCCATCTCAGCTCCCAAGTAACCCATCCACCCATTGTAGAAAGACAGTGTCCAGAGAAGGGGAGAGGGGGTCGGCTGTGTTCCTCTGGGCATTATCTGAAGAGCTCGTGATCATGACTCTGTAGCCCTTAGAATGTGTAAATCTTAAGAACGTGACAGGAACAGTTTTTTCCCCTCTGGGTCCTTTTCGCTACAGGAACAACCCGTGAAGTGAGATGCACTTGAAGTCGGTTTTTTTTTTTTGGTTGGGGTGGGGGTGGGGGTGGGGGGTTCGTCACTGGCGTACCTATGGTGATCAGAAGCAGCAACAGCAATATTATCGTCTTCCCCTTCATTCTCATTGTCATAATCGTGCTTGTCGTCACTGTTGTCGTCATCATCATCATTACGTCGTCCCACGACTACTTTGGCACCGAAGGCATAATGCGTGAAACACTGCAGCCGGAGTTGCATTGTCGTCATCATCGCCGTTGTCGTTCTAGTTGTTGTCGTCATCATCTTCATCTTCATTATCATCATCATCATTATTGTCGTCGTCGTCGTTGTCGTCGTCGTGTATCATCTTCGTTGTTGTTGTTGTTGTTGTTGTTGTTGTTGTGTTGTCAGCGTTTAGAAATGCAGGAACCGGTTTCAGCCACCCGCAACGCTGCCTGTGCTGCTGTCTGGGTGTACTTGACGAAGTCTGAATGGGCATCAGGGGTGTTCCCGATGATTGGCCGTGCCATCTCTTCTCCGGCTTCCCGAGTGCTTGCCGTGGACTTTCGTGTTTCCATTGTACACAGAATGCATATAAGGATTCGAGTAACATTAAACACCATTGTACACAGAATGCGTATATGGATTCGAGTAACATTAAACACACGTTTCTTGCTCGACGTGTTGAAATCAGAGATGCGCTCTTTAAGGCTAAGATGCATCGGCGATAAAGGTTATTTGTGTAGAATGATGATTTCATACAAAAAAGAACCGACGATGTGTTGACGAAGCAGAAAAACTAAACGATGGCAAAAAAAATGTGTAACTGTAAAACCTACAAGAATGACGAACAAAAAACAGCAAGAAGACGATGGGTGCCACGACAATAACGACGAAGACGACGCGAGCGACGGACGAAACATCAGCAGTATAAGGAAACAGGAATGACAACAAAGGCGACAGAGACAACAATGGCGACCATGGTTCTCACAACTATGCCGATGGTGATGTTCATGATGGTAATCATTCGTTGTGCAAATGGTGTGTTTTGAGGAACCTTTATCAGCTGTGACCTATGTTCACAGAGAGACAGACTCTCTCTCTCTCTCTCTCTCTCTCCGTCTCTCCTCTCTCTCACACACACACACACACACACACACACACACACACACACACACACACACACACACACACACACACACACACACGCACACACACACACACGCACGCACACACACCACATGCACACAAGTACATACGCAAGCACGCATGCAGACACACATAATGCATAGACCACACACACCGTCAAAAAACCGAGCAAATCTCATATTTTCACTTCTTCTGTTTCTTTTTCTCCTTTTCCTATTCTGCTTAGTTCTTCCTCCTTCCTCCCCCTCCCTCCCTCCTCCTCCTCCTCCTCCTCTCCACCTTCTTCTCCTCTCCTCTTCTTCTTCCTCTTCCTCCTTTTCCTTCTCCATCCTCCGCTCCTCCTCTTCCTTCTCCTCTTCCTTCTCCCCCTCCTCCTTCTCATCCTCCTCCTGTCGCCCCCTTTTTTCTGCCCTTTTCTCCCCTCTTCCTCCTCTTCCTTTCCTCTAATTCCTCATTTCTTTGCTTTTCTGCCCTGCTGTTGGTTCTCCTTTTCCGACTGTTCCTTCTCTTGCTCCTCCTGTTCTTCGTCCTCTTCCTCCTTTTCTTCCTTCTCCTTCTTGTTTCTTCTAATCCTTCTTTCTCTTCCTCCCACCCAGTCACCCATCCCTTCCTTTTGGCAAGCGTAGTTGATGACAATGAGTTTGTATAAAGAAGGAGAACAGTTTACACCAACAGCGTTTCCTCTTCAAACAAACCGCAAGGAAGATTAGCACGGTCATTGAGAACACACAGACAGACGCGCAGGCAGAGAGAACGGAGAGAGAGAGAGAGAGAGAGAGACGGGTAGGCATTCAGGCAGCCAGAGAAAGAGAGAGAGAGAGAGAGAGAGAGAGAGAGAGAGAGGAGAGAGAGCGGGGCAGGGCATTCAGGCAGAGAGAGAGAGGAGAGAGAGAGAGAGGGAGAGCGAGAGAGAGAGAGAGATAGGAGAGAGAGGAGAGGAGAGAGAGAGATGAGGAGAACGAGAGATGAGAAGGAGATCTTCTAGAGACCTGAGAGGACGAGAGAGGTGAGAGAGAGAAGCTCTTTCTAAGCTCTTTTCGAGCTCTTTCTGCACTGGAAGGGGAGGGGGAAAATTAATGGAAATGTTCCCGATATTAGCCTGCTACAAACTATGCGTAGCTCCTTTATCCTTTTAGAAAGATTGAAACCAGCTGACAGCCCATCCGGGGTCAGAGAAAGAGAGAGAGAGAGAGAGAGAGCGAGAGAGAGAGAGAGAGAGAGAGAGAGAGAGGAGAGAGAGAGACAAACAGACAGACAGAGACACAGACAGAGGGAGACAGATAGAGAGCGTTGTGAGGGGGAGAAAGAGATAAAACCACAGACACACACATTCACACGCGCATTGCACACACGAGCACGCACGCCGGCATGTACGACAACACGCACACACACTTACAACACACACGCGCGCGCGCGCGCGCAGGCGCACGCACACGCACTCTCTCTTTGTCTCTTTTTCACACACACACACACACACACACACACACACACACACACACTTACACACACACACACACACACACACACACGGAGAGAGAGAGAGAGAGAGAGGAGAGAGAGAGAGAGAGAGAGAGAGGGGGGGGGGAGGGTGAGACAGACAGACAGACAGACACACAG
>JADBJO010034230.1:0-2500 GCA_016801955.1 Conus betulinus
GGCTTCGGCGGCTGCTGCTCTGCGGCGATGACGAGACGAAGAGCCAGCTACTACTATCGATAGCTATCCCATCATCATCATCATCACAACTCATCATTCTCAACAAACAAACCACAACAACACAACACAACCCTGTCATCGTCGTTCGTCGTCGTCGTTTCGGCAGCGTCGTCGGGATCGGCCTCAGCATTATTATCAGGATTATCACTTTCTTCAACTTCAGCATCAATATCAGGATCATCATACTTCTTCGTCTTCTTCTCTGCTGCGCCTTCTGTGCTTCTCTTCTTGGCGTCTTCTTCGCATTGGCATCCATCATCAGCATCAGCATAATCATCATCATTCATCGCTCATCATCAATCGTTGTCGTCGTCGGCCGGCGTCGTCGTCTCGTCGTCGTCGTCGGCGTCTTCGGCGTCGTCGTCGCGGTCATCAACGCATTCTTTGATATATTATTATTATCATCAATCTATATTAGTATCGATCATAGTTATTAGTAGTAGTATAGTAGTAGGTAGTATAGTGGGAGCAGATGCAGTCTATATAGTGAGTCGGGTGGTATAGTATAAGCAGTAATAGTGGTAATAGTAGATGTTGTTGATTGTTCTTGTTCTTGATGTTTTTGTGCTTTCTTGTTCTTGTTGTTATCATCATCATTATTATGTCGTCATCATCATCATCATCATCATCATCATCATCATCATCATCATCATCATCATCATCGTCGCGTCGGTGCGTCCGTCCTCGTCGTCGTCGTCGTCGTCCCTCGTCGTCGTCGTCTCCCCTCGTCGTATTACTACTACGTACGTACTACTACTACTACTACTACTACTACTACTACACTACTACTACTACTACTACTACTACTACTACTACTACTACTACTACTACATTATTATATTATTATCATCATCATATCATCTTCTTCATGACCATAACAGTGTTTGTTAGAGTTTTGCCTTTTTTTTTTTTTTTTTTGTTCTGGGCGTTTCACAAAGCCTTGTGATTGTCATAGAGTCCACGTGGAAGGATCGAGGAGGGAGGGAAGCGAAAGGATGGAGAAAATGGGAAAGGGAGGAGAAGACGGGTGAGAAAGGGGTAGCTGCATAAAGACCGTTTAAACACAAAACTGTCCCTAGATCGGTTCTAGTTTGTAAAAACGTAACTTTATGAAAACAAGTGCGGATATTTGTGTTAAAGTCTGATCATGCTAACAGTCGAATTTTAAGTTTAAAAAAAAAAAAGAGGAATGGTGAATAATACATATAATCAGCATCTGTACGACAAGAGCGGAAATTAGAAAGAGAAGGGGTTAGTTACGCCAAGACGTAGACAAAAAAAGGTATCCTGTTTGTCTATGTCCTTGGCGGTAACTAACCCTTTCTCTTTCTAAATTTCGCTTCGTTTTTCCCCGCCCTCATTCGCTTCGTTCTGGAACTTGACAAGAGCGGGGGTTCAGCATGGTAGTGTCTTCTGTCGCCCTCTCAGTGTTGAGCCTTGCTGGTCAAGTGACCGCTTGGTGAGAACTCTGCATGTTCCAGACACTTTCTGATCGATGAATCCAGTGCTTGCTGGTCTCAAACCGAGCATACAGCAATGATCTCAAGAAGAAGAAGAAGAAGAAGAAGAAGAGCAAAAACAACAACAACACAACAGCAACAACAACAACAACAACAACAACAACAACAAGAGGGGGAGGAGAAGGAAGAAGGAAAAGAAGAGAAGGAAGAGGAAAGGGCTGAGGAAGAAGGACGAGGAGGAAGAAGAAGGAGGGGAAGAAGATTTGAGAAAGAGAGTAAGATATAGAAAACAAAAAAAAAAACAGACAATGAAAGGAACAAAACTACCATTAAACAAACAAAAGAAAGAAAAAGAAAACAACACAAAACCCGAAAATCACTTCTTTCTCCACCTGTATCCTCTTCCTCTCTCTCTCTCTCTCTCTCTCTCCCATCTCTCTCTATCTCTCTCTCTCTCTCTCTCTCTCCTCTCTCTCTCTCTCTCTCTCTCTCTCTCTCTTTCTCTCCCCCCTCTCTCTCCTCTCTCTCTCTCACACACACACACACATGCACGCACGCACGCACGCACGCACGCACGCACGCACGCACGCACGCACGCACGCACACACACAAACACACACACACACACACACACACACACACACACACACACACACAGACACACACACGCACGCACTCATATCCCCAGTACTCCTACATCGCCACCCTTCCACCTCCTCTCCCTCGCACCCTTTACCCCCCCCAACCTCCCCCTCCCCCCCCCCCCCCCCCCCTTCACCCCTCACACCAAACCCACCCCTTTCCCTGCTCTCCCGTCAAGGTGGAATTTGAACCCCCCTCATCAGTCACCCCCCAAGACAAAACCTTTCCCGCTCACTCACCTGACGCTAAGGTAGATAACCATGACTGCACTTGCTGAAGATGTGACCCTTATGCCCTTTCTACCGCCCCCTCCCCTCCCCCCCCCCCCTCCTCTCTCT
>JADBJO010034231.1:0-13701 GCA_016801955.1 Conus betulinus
TGTGGAGATTTGTAGACTTCTGCTAGTTCTATCTATCCTACGTATATCCATCCAAAGTCAGCCCAAATGATCCCCCCCCCCCCATCCCCCCACCCGCGTCAGGCGCCCCGTAGTCCGTGCACACCCTCACCGACCTCACCGCCACAGAAGAAGCGCGTACGCTGGATTGCTGCCTGACACGCGCCCCCGCCCCATCACGTGGTACCAGGCGACCGAAGCTGGCGTGACCCCTCTTCTTACCATTTTCTCGCGCATTATGACTGCGGCTACCGGCCGGCCTACCTTGACCCTGCAGTGACATTGGGGTTGGAGATGGCGGCAAGTACCGTGCGTGGGGCGAACGAGTGGGCGAGGCATCACCAAGCCACTCCACTTCGGGTTGAACGTGAGTCTTGTTAGCCTCTGCTGTGGATTATCTTTTGTCTGCTTGCTGTTGGTTAAACGGTTTTTTTTTTCCCTTTTTTTTTTAGTCAAAACCGTTGTAGGTGAGAGTCTGTTGTTTTTGAAAAGATGCAAGTGCCTTGCTGCATTCTCCTTCCCCGCCCCCCCTCTACAAACTCCCCACACCCTAACCTTACTCACCTCCCCATGTGTGACCACCTCCTTCATACCTTTTGAAGCCCTTTGCTGAGTGCCTGTGGCTCAACGAAAGCAAGTCACTTGATTTAATATGATTTGTCACCCCTCAGCACTTTGGTGTACCCCGGGTTGGACTGTATTCCATGTCTTTCACTGATTTTCTTTCTTTATCTTCACTTGATTTTGCCATTTGCGTTTAATCATGTTGTGGTTTCCTATTTTTTTTTTTCTTGGCTGCAGTGTATTCAGCGCATTGCCGGCTATAAACAGTTTCGTTCGGAGGCATGGTTCGTGAAGAAATTTTTCTTTAAACCATACACGATAGTAATACGATATGATGATGATAATATAGGATAATGATACAACAATTAATTTTTATAGTGACTATGATGCTATAGCCACTATCTTCGTCTTTCCGGGAGAGCAGTGACCTTCGTCTGGTTCGAATTGACTTTTTTTAGACAACCCGCTTGTTTGGCCAGCCGAATCACTTTGACAATAATGGGGGAGTCACTTGTTTGTGATTGCATTGTACCACAGGGTCTGTTTATGGCTGTAGTTGGTATCCGACTCGGCGACAGAGTTTCGATGCCTGGAATCCTCTCAGGGTTTCACGAACTGAGATTTGACGAACAACAATGGATTAGCTGTCGCTGTAGAGAACTCCTTGAAGGAGGAAGCCAGAATTATTTCTTCAAGTGTTACTTACAGTTTTGAACACGATACTGCATACCAACTACAGAAACCTTCCAAGTTCATATTTTGTTTAAAAAAACCCCTTCAAATTAGTTGAGAATTAGAAAAAAAAAAATTTTGATGCCATGTCTTAGAACGAACTGTTGCACAGCTTTTTTGCTCCATGTGTTGGTACGCTTGCTCTTGTTAGTCCTCTTTTTATTAAGCAGAAACGGAGGGGAAAGAACATTCCTCGTAATGTTGCTAGGGCTCATTTTACTTATTCAGATTCACACACATACAACCACACGATGTTCACAGCCGATTTAATTCCAGTCAAGAACAAGTAATCATAACGCTTTAAAGTTAGCAGAAAAAGCTGAGATCATCCGAGATTAGTGTGCAAAAGACGTTAAGACTGAAGTTTTCATAGCTGGGCAATGACCCAGTAGACTTAAGATCAATAGTTTAGCATGAACACGCAGATGATTTTCGCGTTGGTGCAAGAAAAAAAGAATGAAAGCGTTCTTATACAGCCATCTCCCGACAGATTACTAGTAAGCGGCCATAAGACTCCGATATCTTTACATTTCTGTAAAGCCTTTAAAAAAAAATGAAAATGGGAGAAACAACAGGCAACCTTCTTCATATTTGGATCAAGAATTTAGCAGTGAAAGGACCGTCAAGATACCTTTACATCGGCGTCAAATCATTTAGCACTGTGGAACATATTCCCGCCCAGGCAATCTCCAAACAGGCGTAAGACTAAAACAAAACAAACCCCTTAACTTTACACGGTGGTCAAAGACATCCGAAACCTTAAAACGGTCTTACCCAATGCCCCTGAATTGAGACTAGGAGCGTAAGCCATTCCCCCCACGGCCCCTCTGTCCCCGCCCCCCCCACCCCCCCCCCCCCCAAAAAAAAAAAAACAACAAGAGAACAACACATATCCGTGGCAAAACCAACCAAACGAACGACGAACGCTGGCCCTTAAAATATCCTCGTTTTGACGTCGGGAAGATAACTAACCCGATGGTAACTGCTCTAACGTCGGGCAACGCAGGGACCAGGGCGCAAAGAGATAAAAGACTGAACACGATTGTCCAACGATTCTTTCAGAACTGTGAAAGCGTTTCCCACTCACAAGGACCCAACTTATGTTCATCTTTTGCGTCATTTCTTCCTCAGTCTACGCCTGCGGCAACCAGGCTGACCAGGCGCAAAAAACCCCAAACACAACGCGTTGCTCCCATAGAACCTAACACAGAGTAACTTTTTATTCAAGACTGGCAGCCTTTTAACTCGAATAAGTCAACAAATACAAAGACGAACAATCTATTGGGGGGGGGGGTGGGGGGGGGGTAGTGGGGGGGGGGGGGGGGAAGAAACAAGCGCAGGCCAACACTCCACTGTCTTCATATGTAATGACTATGAAGACAGTTGAGTTGTTTGGCCGGCGCTTGTTTTGCCCCCCACTATTAGATGTTCGTCTTTGTAATTTGTCTGCGCTTTATTCGAGTTGGTAAGAAGGCTGTGCCAGTCTTGAATAAACGTTACTGGCTGTGTTAGGGTTTTTCTTATGGGACAGACACAGAGTTGACCCTATCCTTAGGTTACTTTTTTATGAGTGTAAGGATAAAAATGAACGGTGAGGTTGGGTTCAATTTAAAGGCCGCACACAAAAAAACAGATCGGCTTTGATTCCTATGGTGCGAGCGTTAGCCCCACACAAATAAGGCGTGTACGGTGGGGTGACTGGATGAACGGACACGATTAAACAGTGGGAAAGATACAATTATCGATAAGGGGAGCGGTCCTCGTGGCTTCATGCCATTCATCCCACACCGGGGTGGGTGACGCCTGCTTGGTAAAGGGTGAGCACGGCCGGGGGCCGATCGCGGATATCGTTGAGTAAGGAGGCGATTACGCATTAGATGAGAAAACCAGGCAGTTCATGATCACTCCCGATGGTCGGTGTATCATGCCCGCAGTGTCCCGGCAGAATGCGTGAACGGAAGCCATAGCATCGGCCGCAACCGCGCGTGTCCCTACGTCTGTTCAGGGACCTCAAAAATAGTAGAAGAATGGCCAAGGTGAGCAGGCGCACCTGTCGGACAGCGCAGCGTATTGGCCGCGGGCGCCCCCGCCGGGACCCAAAAGACGTCCCCCCTCGGCCTCCCCATAACCCCACCCCCCCGCCCCCGCGCGCAGGGCCCCCGGCGCATCTCACAGAAGCAGCGCTCCACGATGGAGAGGGGGGGGAAACTATCACAAGTACGCATCCAAGGACAACGAGCGTGCGGGTTAGGGGCCAACCTTTTGTTATCTTGTTCCAGCTAAGATACAGATAAGAAAAACTGCCGGCTGCAGTAAATGGGAGGTGGTGCACGTGTGAATCGCCCTAGGCGACGCGGGCTCCCGGTTGTGTGCGTGTCACTTGGGTCTGCGGTTCACGGGCATGCGGGCTGCTACCCTTGATGTATTACCTGGCACTTGGTGTGGAGCTTTCTGCACACCATGCTGTACTCTGGGGTGTGGGTGTGTGGGGTGGGTGGTTGTGGGGGTCTGCTGGGGTTGTCACCTTCTCTCAAGAGGACCGAGTGCAGCATGTTACCGGAAGGCACGTAGGTCCTGTGCGGGACCGCGCCCCTTATTCCTAGCCTGTCGGCGGGGGAGACCGGGGGGGGGGGGGCGTCCGCGGGGGCGCCTCCAGTGCATCGCTCTCCTCACTGGGAGTGGAAAAAGCAAATTCTCGATTGTATCCCAACAACCCTCAGCGGCGCCATCCTCGCGGGGAGAATAACGACAACACCACGGGTAACACAACAGGTTAATTGGTGGACGGGGGAAAGCCGACCAACTCCCCAAAACCGTCAACTACGAAAAAATAATCTGCCAACGTCCAACACTGGTGTAAACAAGCCCTCATTACCAACCGGAGGGCACCGTCGGACCCCAACAACCGGTATAGCGTCTCCTCTTGTAGGCGTAGCTCCGAGGGAAGAGGAAAGGAAAACACTAAGTCCCTGTTTGTGTAGGGTAAAGGGAAACAGAGGGGGAGTGCTGGGCGGGGGGAAGGAAGAAAAAACGATGAAGACGAATTCACACCTGTAAAATCGGGGGGGTGGGCCTCTCGCCCACCCCCCTGCCCAGCTGCCCCCGCCACTCCTGCGCCCCCCACGCCTTCTGTGGGATGGTAGGTCACCAAAACGTGGCCACAAGTGTGCTTACGACACCCCCCTCACAACCACAAGAGCTCGCAGTGGGTGTGCGGGTTGGAAATAAAGTCTTCAGGTCGTGTGCTCTAGACCGACGTCTGCAGGTCCGGGGAAAGGCGTGGGGAAGAGGGTGCACAGCACACTCCGGTGGGGCCCAATATATAGCTCAAGAGGCAAGAAGAGATTGGCAGGAACGTTTGCACTAGCGGGGATCGGGGAGATAACATCACACCTCGCCAAGGCCCCAATTATCTCCTAACCGGGGCTCTATTCCGGATCCACATGACGCATCTAGCCAGAACTTTGACGCTAAAGGTCGTCCTTTGCCTCTCTGTCCTCACAACATATGGTAGTTTTGGCAGTATTCCGCTGAACGATTCCGATTCCGCCCTGTAGCTTCCCTTATCCAAAAACAAACTCGACGTCATATCAGAATTTATCATGTTCTTGAAAGTGCTTTGGGACATATTCTATCCTTTCCAACCAAGTCTCATACGACATTTTAGTAAATTTTCTGCCTAATCTTGGAAATCGGGTAACTCGCAGGGCAGAAGCTCGCAGGTGCAAACAACACACCCTTGGTTTGACTCTTACAAAGAAAACGAAGTATCAAAAAAAAGAGCTCCTACCTAAAATGTAAGTGCAGAGAGATCTATCCCAACACGCAAGCACGAGTACCACACACGGGGCGAAAAAAAAACTTACTAGGGGGGGAATCCATTCTCCTGGGACACCAGACGTGAACACACACAAATTACGGAAACGTTACGAAGGTTTCGGGGGGAGTGGAAAGATCGGCTGCGCGGGGCCGCACCGCGTGTCTGGTACAAGCCGGCCGACTGTCTGTGCTCGCAGCACGCGGACGTTGCGCAGACGTGACGGCGGCGGAGCGGAGCGGAGGGGGAGGAGCCATGCTGAGATGCGGGGAGCGGAGCGCGACTCGGCCAGTACACCGCTTCCGATCAACGACCTCAACGGACGGTAGCCGGACCGCCGTCCTCTCTCACCGGTCACAGTTGGTGTTATTTTAGTGATAGTTTGAAAGGGACAACTAACGGGAGGGTGGGGTATAGTTAGGACAGGGTGATTAGAGTTGGGCGGGGTGAGTCGCAATTGTTGATTTTGTCCGAGTACAATACACCACAAAACCACACACACAACAACCATCACGATATCCTAGATGTTACCTCATAAAATGGTGGTGGGGGGGGGGGGCTGGGGGTGTGGGGGTGTTGGTGTCCGTCGTTGCTGTGTGTTCATGAGTAGAAAGCCTGGTCATGGGTGATCTACACCCTTGTCGCCACAAATAGCCATTAAACCAACAACATGACAACGTGTGACCAACGTGGACTGGTATATAGCAGGGTCTTGTTCCACAGAACTACAGCAATTGGCTCGCTCGTCCTGTCTGTCTGTCTGGTCTTGTCTGTCCTGTCTCTCTGCTCTCGCTCCATCAATCTCCTCTCTCTCTCTCACTCTCTCTCTCTTATCTGCGGGAAAATTTGATGGGAGAGGTTCGGGGGGGGGTGGTTGTGGGGTGGGGGGGTTTTTGGGGGCATTGGGGGAAGGGAGGTCGGATCGATCAAAAGATTCTAGTTTAATCCCATTTAGGCTTAATCTTTTGCATGTTGGCGGTCATATGTTCTTCAGGAGTCCTGGATGGCAGGCGGATAGGTGAGCGTATTGATTAATACTGCGTCAATAATGACGGTTTGGGGCCGAATTGGGCTTTTGGGCTGAACTGTCTTCGAGAGACGTGTGTGTGGGCACACAGAAGAGAATGACCCGAGGATATAGGGAAGAGAAAAGTAATGGACGGAAGAACAAGAGAAATGCTGAAAGAGTAAAAATCGGGCTTCGGGGGGTTGGGATGAGAGGTGGAGAAAGCAAAGGGGCGGGTGAGGGGTGGCGGGTGGGGGGGGTGGGGGTGGGGATTCGGGACTTGGCCTCGATGGTCTCAAGGAGACAGGACGGTTGGTTTTACCATCCATGGTAGGGAGGAAAGGAACTGAGATGAAAATGAAGAGGAAAGAAACCCCGGTGAGTTCCCGGAACCTCGGAAAATAGTGTGTGGTGTGTGTGTGTGTGTGTGGTGTGTGTGTGTGAGAGGAGAGAGAGAGGGAGAAGAGAGAGAGAGAGAGAGAGAGAGAGAGAGAGAGAGAAACGGAGGCTGAGAGAGAGAGAGAGAGAAGAGAGAGAGAGAGAGTCCGACAGACCGATAGGACAGACAGACAGACAGACAGACAGATAGAGAAACGAATCAGAAGAAAATATTCAGTTTTTAGGAATCTTCATTTAAAGAAAAAAAAAAAAAAAAACAAATCTTACGCGTCGGAAGACTTACGGACCCGCTTTGTGGCACGTGCATCTCATACACAACGGGGTGCACCGACACAGACTGGGTGTAAAGGTGATGTAAGGACAGTAAGTTTGGGAATAGAATCAAATCAGACGATTATGTTCACTCACGTAAGGTGGTATAGGCCCTATGACATCACTCACGACAGCCTTGTAAATATTGACAGACAGAGGGACACTCGCACCAGCATGAAATTCATTTTTATGAAGAAGAAGAAGAAGAAGTTTTGTTGAGGTGATCTGTGTGACCAGTCTTTTTTTTGAATCACTCTGCACCTGTTTGCTTCCCGATGGTCTACGTGCATGTTTGTTTTGAGTTTGCTTATATATATATATATATATATATATATATATATATATATATATATATATTATATATATATATAATATGTATGTATGTATCAACTTCAGCTCGCTTTGCTTTCTTTGATTTGTCTCCTGTTCGCAACCCTCGCGCTCGCTTTGGCATGCATTTTATTATTGTAGCTTTGCGCAGTCACAGTCGTGAATTTTACTGTAACTTGGGTGCAGTTTCTAGTCATGGATTTTACTGTAGCTTTGTATACGTTTTACTGTAGCTTTGTTGCAGTTTTTAGTCATGCATTTTACTGTAGCTTTGTATACGCTTTACTGTAGCTTGGTAGCAGTTTTAGTCGTGCATTTTATAGTAGCTTTGTAGAATTTCAGTCGTGAATTTTTATCGTAGCTTGGTTGTTTTTGTGGTGCATTTTACCGTAGCTTTGTAGCAGTTTTAGTCGTGAATTTTACTGTAGCTTTGTAGCAGTTTTAGTCGTGAAGACGTTTTTACTTGTAGCTTTTGTAGCAGTTTTAGTCGTGCATTTTACTGTAGCTTTGTAGCGGTTTTAGTCGTGCATTTTGACTCTGTAGCTTTGTAGTAGCGGTTTTTAGTTGTCCATTTTAGTCGTGAATGTACTGTTAGCTTTGTAGCAGTTTTAGTCGTGACCCATTTACTGTAGCTTTGTAGCAGTTTTAGTCGTGCATTTTACTGTAGGTCTGTGCGGTTTTAGTCGTACATTTTACTGTAGGCTTTGTGCAGTTTTAGTTGTACATTTTACTATAGCTTTGTGGGTTTTTAGTCGTACATTTCACTGTAGCTATTTAGCAGTTTTAGTTTGTGCAGTTTTAGTTGTACAGCCTTGGTCCGGCCTTCGTGGTCAGTTGTGCTGTAAACATGACATGGTGTGGCTCAGTTCGATTTTGTTTTCACAGCGTTAGTAAGTAGCAGGTGACTGTTGTGTTACGTATTCACACATTTAACTGTCTTAGACTGATTGTTGGTAAAATTGTTGGTTGCATTAATGATGTAGTTAGTCATGCATGTGATGTTGTGTGTGTGTGTGTGATGTGTGGTGTGATTGTGTGTGGTGTGTGTGTGTGTGTGTGTGTGTGTATGGTGTGTGTGTGCGCGCGGGGCGTGTGTGCGTGTGTGTGTGTGTGTGTGTGTGTGTGTGTGTGTGTGTGGTGTGTGTGTGTGTTCTATGCTGATGCTTGTTCGAGAGCAGTTCAAGTCCCTGAGGAAATCCATATGTTTAAAAAAAAGAAATTTGTCTTGATTTTAAAGATAATGTATAAAGGAATACCCATTTTAGGGGAATTTGAAAAGAAAGTGTTGTACTGAAAAGATTTCTGTAAAGAACAAACGTGAAAAGAACAGACCACATTTTATAATGAGACATCTACAAAAGATATTTTGAATGATCTTCTGTAAGCCCGTTTCTGTTTGAATGTAAACAAGGACGTGCAAGAGAACTAGTATGAGATGATTGTATCGATCACAAAATGATAATAAACGCATGTACCCAAAAAAATATAATATTGCTAATGATGATGATGGTGATGATGATGATGATAATGACAACGACGACGACGACAGCAATGACCTCAAACGGTGCCCTCAACTAACCTTTCCTTCTCAATTGCCCCCCCCCCCCCCCCCCCCCCCCCCCTCCTCAACACCCCATCTCCCCAACGAAACAGCCAGCAGCAAACTCTCAATCCACGTGTGCGCCCATGTTCCTCAACAAAACTGCGAGACCAAACCCTCCACGAGGGCGACGAGCTCGTGCTGGAGTTGTGACGTCATCGGGTCGCCGGAGCCCAGCGTCCATTGGCTGAGGGACGGGCTGGACCTGCCGGACTCGCTGAGCTTCGAGTCCCGCTACGACGGCCGGACGGCCAGGCTGCAGGTGGAACGGCTGGCGGTGGGGGAGGAGGGGGTCTTCCAGTGCCGGGCGCGCAACCCGGCCGGCTCCGCCAGCGTGGACTGTCGGGTGCACGTACAGAGTGAGTTCTCTTGCCCTCTCTCTTTCCGAGGCCCCTCTCGTCATTGACCTGTCGGGTTCTGCTGCTGCTGCTGCTTCCTCCTTATCTCTGTCCTCATGCCTCCCCCACCCCCCCTCCTGCCTCTTTCACTCCTTCTCCATTTCGGTCTTGTTCCTTCTGCCTCCCTCCTCTTCCTTCACCTTTTCTGTCCTGTATCTCCTCCTGCCTCTCCTCCTCCTTTTCCTTTTCTGTTCTCCTCCCCTCTGCCTCTCTCCTCCTCTTCCTTCTCCTTTTATGTCCTGTTTCTCCTCCTGTCCCCCTCCCTCCGCCCAGCTTTTCCTCCTGTTTTCATCTTCCTGGTCTCCGCCTTCACCCTGTTTTTCTCCTCTTTTCTCCTTCTCATCCTGATCCTCCTCGTCCTCTTTTCTTAGTTTCTCTACTTTCTCTTTCCTCTTCCTCCACCCCCTCCATTTTCTTCTTCTTCTCTTCTTCTTCTTCTCTTTCTCCCTTCTTCTTCTTCTTCTTCCACCTCCTGCTCCTTTTCTTCTTGTTTCTTTTCATTATTATTCTTTCCGCCGCCTGCTCCTCTTATCCTCTCTCTCCCTCTCGTCTCTCCTCTCTCTCTCTCTCTCCCTCTCTCTCTCTCATCCTCTCTCTCTCTCTCTCTCTCTCCTCTCTCTTCTCTCTCTCGACTCTCTTCCCCCCCCCTCCACCTGCTCCTTTCGTCTTCTATTTCCCTCCTCCTCTTCATAATCACACACACGCACCGCACGCACGCGTACGAGCCCACACACACACACACACACACACACACACACACACACACACACACACCACACACACACCCCACCCGCATGCACGTCTTCCTCACCCCACCCACAAGCACGCACGCAACTCCCCCCCCCCCCCCTCACTCACCACACACACACACACACCACACACACACGCACGCACGCCACGCACGCACGCACGCACCGCCGCACGCACGCACACACACACACCACACACACACACACACCTATCTTGCTATCATTTCAAACGCCTATCTTGCTCTGAAGTGGATTAAGATAAGTGAATGCTGTTGCATTTTCGTTGCCCTGATTGTTTTGTTTCTTGTCTGAAAAAGACGTAAGAGGTCGAAAGGCGTCACGTTTTGTCTATTGATTCGTTTGTCACGTTTTGTTGTTGTTTGTGTTTTTTTGGGGTTTTTTAGGCTTACATTAATATTTAAAGTCGCCTCACTTTTCAACTAGTAAAATAGTAGCTTAAGAGACAAGCGAAAAAAAAAAAAAAAAAAAGAAGAAGAATTTTTTTAATGGAGGGCTGGTAAACGGCAATACTTGGCCCACTATGCTTCTGTGACGGGTTCTCGCACGACAGATGCGAAGGAATTCTCTGACGGTGTGGACGGGTTTTTGAAGGAGGTGATTATCAGTTTGTGTGTGTGTGTTGCCAGTGATGTGATTGAAGGGGTGGAACGGGGGGTGGAAGGACAAACGAAAGTCAGAAGTGAAAGTGTGCCGTCGGCTCCACTGTCCAACATCGCTGTCAAGTCAAGGGACGTGACAGGATATTGTTGTCCAGTTTGTGGGTACTGGGACCACAGAAAGCCGAGTTTGGGCGTTACAGGGGATGCGTGGATACGTAAGCGATGTAAGAGTGGGTTCACTCTTAAGTCTCTGTCTCTCTCTCTGTCTATGTCTCTCTGTGTCTGTCTTTCTGTATAGTTTTTATTTCTGTCTGTCTGTCTTTGGTCTTCTTTCTGTCTGTCTCCTGTATCTGTCTGTCTGGCTCTCTCTCTCTCTCTCTTCTCGTCTCTCTCTCTCTCTCTCTCTCTCCTCTCTCTCTGTCAGACTGCTCTCCTTCCCCTCTCTCTCTCTCATACTGTCTTCCACATACACACACACACACTCCCACACACACAAACACACACACACACCACCCACAACACACACACACACTCCACACACTCCCAACACACAAACACACACACACACACACACACACACACCACACACACACACACTCTCTCTCTCTCTCTCCTCTGCTCTCTCTCTCATACACTCACACACGCACACGCCACACACCACACACACACACACACACACACACACACCACACACACCACCACTCTCACTCACTCACTAACACACACACACACACTCCCCACTACACCACGAAGATAAAGTGCGTTCTTTGGAAATCAAATATTGCTATTACCTATGTATCTCTTTTTGTTCTCTTTCTTCCTTCATTTTGCTGTTTCTCTGATTATTGTGGCAATCTTCTAGTTCCCTCTTTTTTCTCATCTTATCCCACACTTTCCGTGCTATACATTCGTTTCTCTCACCCAACTCACTTCTCTTTACTATCTGTATGTATGCCTGCTGTGTCTGCCTGCGTTGTCTGTCTCTCTGTCTGTTCTGTCTGTCTCTCTCCCCTCCCACCCCCCCCTCAAATCCATTTCTGTCTCCCTCCTTCCCTCTCTCCCCCCCCTCCATTTCTCTCTCTCTCTCTCTCTCCTCTCTCTCTCGCTCTCTCTCTCTCTCTCTCTCTCTACTGGGGTTTCCTGTTATCATAGATTACGATTGAAAGTATGAATTATTGGCAAGAGAAATGGAACGTAGGTCGACACGTTAATTGAAAGCTTTTCTTTCGCCAGTGCAAGAATTCGTCAGTTTCACGGGCGAGAAGAAAAGATTGTTGACTGACATAACAACTGCCTGTTTCTGGCACCAGAACAGGGGTTTGTGCAGATAACAGCCGTCTGGTTTGTTTACTGGGAACGGGGACACACGTGTGTTTTTTCGGGATACCCTGAAAAAATGGTTGGAACAAAGGGGCTGAATAACTGTGGGTTTCGCAGCATTATGGTGATCATTCCTTTATGAACTTTCTGAAGATGCATTTTAATATCACGCGCGCGTACAACATACACACGCGCGCGTAACGCGCACGCACGCACACACACACCAAACGCGCGCAACACACACACACACACACACACACCTACACACAGTGCACGCACGCACAACACGCACTTGCATATTCACGCGCACGCCGCGCACAGATAGATTCACGTGTTACCACGGATTCACACGGGACGCACGGACGCACGCATGGACTTGCACACATGCGTGTATGCTGCACCAATGCACACATGGGCTGTACACAGCCAGTGCACACGAACACACGCGCGCGCGCCGTACACGTACGTTTGCCGCGCGCGAGCGCACACACACACACACACACACACACACACAGCACGCGCACACACGCACGCACGCACGCACGCACACGCACACACAAATAACCACACACGTACGCGCGCGCGCACACACGTACGCACGCGCGCGCACGCGCACAAACACACCAACACACACACACACCACACACACACACACACACACAAAATTGAAAACCAAACCCGCTTCGTTTCCTCAGAAAGGAGATACGCAGCCCCCCGACCTTCACCACCCCTCTGCAAGACGTGACGTCAGAAACCGGGCAAGCACACGTCATCCTGAAATGTGACGTCAGCGGGAACCCCGGCCCCCCCGTGTGCTGGCGACGCAACGGTCTGAATGGTGGGCCGAAGTCCCCGGACTTCGTGCAGTCCCTGAAGCAGGGAGGGCAGGCCTGCCTGGAGGTCCTGGGCCTCAGGGACAAGCACGAGGGGCTCTACGAGTGTGTGGCCACCAACGAGGTCGGCAGCGCCACCGTGTCCTGTCGACTGGACCCTCGCCGCCTCAGCACGGCGAACACTGGTGGGTTTTGTTGGGGAGGGGAGGGAGGGGGCGATGGGGGAGGGGAGGGGGGGGGAGGGAACGGGTACGAGAGGGTGGGTTGAAGCTGGGGTTGGGGTTGGATGGGGGGGGGGGGGGGGGGGGGGGGGGTGGTAGTTAGGGTGAGTTTAAGGGTTGTGTTGGTATGGGTGCTGTGTTGGGCTGAAAAGGTGTTCGGGTGGGGGTGGGGGTGGGGTGCGATCGGGTTAAGGGGGATACCGGACAAAGTAAGAGTTGGGTGGGGGGGTAAACAGAAAAATAAATCGTAAAAAAGCAATTTTTAATAATCTGCAGGTTAACAAATGAACAAACAAATCACAAGACAAAAACACAACGACGCGTTTCGACCTCTTAGGTCGTCTTCAGGCAAGATAAACAACATTCGGGAAAAAATGAACAATGAAAACTTGTTTGTCCATGATAACCAGTGGAGTTAGTTGAAAATACTAAAACTTGTTTCAGTTTCCGTCTGCAGTCGTCTCCCCTTGAAGCTGACTGGGCTAAGAGGGTATTGGATAAGCACTGGATTAGGTTAAAGGGGTATCGGATAATTATGATGGTTTGGGGATTGGTGTAAGAGATATTGGATTGGGTTGAAGGGGATGTAGGATTGGAGTGGTGTGTGAATTGGATCAAGAGCTGATTGGGTCGGATTAGGAAGGCGTTGCATTCAAAGGGGAGGTATTGGATTGCTCCGGTTGTGGTTTTAGGTTAGGGAGAAGAAAGACGGCTGGATCTGGCCATTTTTGTGACGGTTATGTGAGTGCTGGGTTTTAGGAGGAAAGTTAGACGGTTTTTAG
>JADBJO010034232.1:0-2500 GCA_016801955.1 Conus betulinus
GTGTTATTCTCTATGTGACCTTTGATAAAATGAAATGTCGTTTCCCTTGTATTGTCTCTCGAGAATTGTGCGATCGTTTGTGACCCTTCCCTTCTTTATTCATCTTTGTTGTTTGGCTTTAATTCGAGTTAATGAGCAATGTCCCAAATAAATTAATGAAAAAACGTTTTTTAGACAATAAAATCGTCATTCAACACACGCGCGCGCCCAAACACGCACGCTCACACACTCACGCTCGCGCGCGCTCGCACACACACACACAAACACACACACACACACACACACACACACACACACACACACCATGAGCGGATGCTCGAAGAGAGAGAGAGAGAGAGAGAGAGAGAGAGAGAGAGAGAGAGAGAGAGAGAGAGAGAGAGAGAGAGAGAGAGAGACGAAGAGAGAGAGAGAGAGAGAGAGAGAGAGAGAGAGAGAGAGAGAGAGAGAGAGAGAGAGAGAGAGAGAGAGAGTCCCATAATGTGTTTTGCTATTTTGCACAGAGGATTGATGGACTGGGTGCAGTGAAGCGACGCAGTGTCTGGCGAGGAAAAAAAAAAAAAAAAAAAAAAAAAAAAAAAGCTCCGTGGACCGTTTCTCTTTAATGGACGTTGGCACAACACATCACACTGCTAGGGTGTTGCACCATACCTTTCCCCCACCCCCCCCCCAACCCCACACCACTCCCACCCTCATCCGTCAGCCATCTCTCCAGCCTTCCATTCCCCACCTTACATCAACCCGCCGACCATCCACGCTACCTCTCTGTCTCTGTCTGTCTGTCTGTCTGGCTGTCTGGCTGTCTCTGTCTCTGTCTCTCTGTCTGTCTGTCTGTCTGTCTGTCTGTCTCTCTCTCTCCCTCTCTCTCTCTCGCCCCCCCCCCCCTCAACACACACACACATAGGTGTCCACTTCACATCGAAACTCACATGGAATATTCATATTGATTACCTTTTAAACAAGGCAAGAAAACCTTTAAATTTTCTGAAAATTTTGAGCAAGCAAAGCTGGTGCCAAGATGGAAAAACATTAAAGCTCTTGGATTTGGCATTAATTCGTTCTAAATTATCATACGCCCAAGAGGTTTTCTTTAGCGCACCTAAGTATTTGTTACAAAAACTACAAAGTGTAGATAGCAAAGCCTTCAAATTATGCCTAGAGTTTCCGGTAATCTTTAGCATACCTAAGTATTTGTTACAAAAACTACAAAGTGTAGATAGCAAAGCCTTCAAATTATGCCTAGGAGTTCCGGTATATGCCTCCACTTTAGGGACATACAGAGAAATAGACGTTTTTACCTTTAAATGAATATAGGAATCTATCACTTGCAAAATGTTTCATGAAATGTTCAACCATGGAAGGTGTGAATGAAACGGAAATATCTATAAACCCAGAGAGTGATTATCCAAAAGAGCAAAAAATATTGCCTCTCTGTGCACTATCAGTTCATACACTGCTGATTTGTTTATTAAAAAAAAAAGTAATACAGATGTTAAGTCTTTGTCAAAAACGTCTCTTATAGATCCCATTCCAACTGGGAAAAAAAAGGGCGAAGTTTGATCTTGATTACACTGTTACAAAGAAAGCAAATCAGCCTTACATTTTGTCATATTTAACAAAGATGCAAATGCAAGATATATATTCCAACCATCTTAAGGTGTACACAGAATGGATCGTTGACGAGTAACAAAGAGGCCGGATCAGCATTTGTTATTCCATCGCTGAAAGTACAAAACACATATTTCATTGGAAAATATCGCTCCATATTTGTAGCTGAAATGATAGCGATACTTATGGCGTTGACATTTCTAATTGATTCAACATTTAATCCACGTCTTGATATGTAAAGGAACAGATATAACTTTCTTCTGGGTTCCATCACACTGTGGAATTTCGGGCAATGAACTTGCTGACAGATGTGCGAAAAAAGGCGCTGAAAATGGAACGAGAGGGTACAACTATTTCCATACCGTTCACTTTGAAAGAGAGTCAACAAATTTTAAAAACAGCAGCTTGGGAATATTTCAGAAATGGGCAGAACAAAGCTGTTACTCATGTTCAGACACAAAATAACCCTCTTTTTAGTATCGATCATTCCAAAAGCGTCCAAAATCTGCACATTTATGATATGCATCAATACAGAAACTTCGTTTCAATATTTCATCGATTGAAACTGGATGCTTTTAGAACTAAATATAGCTCTGCAACAAAATGCATATGCGGGGAAACACAAAACTGACAAGAGATCATGTTTTGTTCGAATGTGTGCCTCTCAAGGCATTTCTGCCACATTTATCAGGCATGTCTGTGACAGATATTTTTTTTCTGATATTGATTTTTTGCTTTGAAAGTTACTTTCTGCTTGATTTGTAGTCCAGTCAGGTATTTGCTTTAATCTGATATTGTTTAGTGTGTGTAGGTTTGTTTGTTTATTCGTTTGTCTGTCTAATTGTTTTCTGATGTTATGTACACACACACACACACACACACACCACACACACAC
>JADBJO010034232.1:7500-10000 GCA_016801955.1 Conus betulinus
TATACAAAAACACATTGTGTGTGTCACTGCATTTTTTGTTTGTTTTGTTTCGTTTTTAAAGGTTTATATGTCATTTGTAATAAAATCAGTAAGCATTCACATTTCATTTTCATTTCATATGGCTGTCAGCCAAGCTGACCTCTAAGTGCCATATCGGGGCTACCTCCATGCTATGCTAAGAGCCAAGAGTTGTAACAAAACTATGCAGCAACTTTCCAAAACTTGGATCCATCTGGAAAAGTGTTGTCACTAATGTCAGTCATGTGATATGAAAGAAGAAATCTTTACACCCAAGATACAACCCAATATTTTATTGCATGCGACATTCCTAGTCATATGTGTTACTAACTGTTAGTTCCAGCTGAAAGAGAAACATAAGTCACACTGCTACATTTGTGAGCATAAATATGCAGCATGGTACCGTTGAAGTCACAAAGGATCATTTTCATATTCATAAAACTGCCATGGTGATATCTGTTGCAGAAGCTCCACAAAATGTTCAGGTGTGTCAGCTTTCAAGTTCACGCTGAAAACATGACAGATGAGACCTCCGGTGCAGATGTAGCCCTGAAGTGCGGCATGTTGCCCCTGATGTATGGCATGGTGCCCCTGATGTGCAGTGTGTGTTGCCCTGATGTGCAGCCAATTACCCTAGCACAGCCACAATGGAGGGAAGCCAATACCCTGAAAGACAAAGCTAAAAGACTTTAGTCCAAGGAGACCTGCAAAAAGAAGGCGTTATGAAAACTGTGATTCCCAGCTGTGGAATGATTTCCTGCGCAGTGAAATGGAAAAAAAAATCACAGTGAAATTGAAAAAAATGGTAGCGTTTTTGAAAAAATGGTAGTGAAATTGAAAAAAAAATCATAGAAACATTTGAAGCAAGCAAAGGCATTTACTGCTCTAGCCAAGGTGGCAAGATTATGGCTAACAAAAAATCTGGGAACTGAAGAGCCAACCACCTCCACAGAAACTGATTAGTTTTCACTCCCTCCCTTCCTCTCCTTGCCCACAAAAAAACTGAAGCTGTTTCTAGATTACCTCTCTCTCTTTCTATTTCTGATATTGACTGAAAAGGTAAAACTTTGTATGTATGTGTGATTGTGCTGAGGGGAAGAGTCCACTTAATTGTGTGCACATGTATTCATGTGTGTGTGTGTGTGTGTGTGTGTGTGTGTGTGTGTGTGTGTGTGTGTGAAAATTTGTTCTTAGTTTTTGTTTCAATTTTTGTATGGTCAAAACACTGCTATAATTAAGACAATGTCAAAGGGTGGGGCCCAAGAGGGTAGCCACTTTGAAAGTCCACAATATGAAACGAAGCTTGTTAATGCCATGTATTTTTGCTAGGTGTGTTAATAATGTCTTAAAATTTAAAAGTTGGTGTGTAAAACAATGCTGTTTTGCTCATGACTGTTTTTGTGTGAGGGTAAGATATAGGCCATTATTGCAGTGAGAGTAGTGCATGCATGCAAGTGTCCTTTTTCCCTTCAGCATTTTTTTTCTTAATTCATTTTGAAATGTTGGTGCCAAAATTGTATTTGTTGTTATATATATATATATGTATATATGAAAAAAGTTGAACACCATTTGTCTAATAAACATTCAACTGAGAACATGTTTGTGTGTGTTTCATGTGCTTTCACTGAAACATTCTCTTTGTCTTCTGTTGTTTACTGTTTACTCAAAAGTCAAAGCAGTGTTCAGGTTTTTACATTTGAAATCATGACAACATGAACTTATCTATTTTACAGATAACTTCTTGTTTGCACTCTACATACATTATTGACCACCTTGTTCATAAAATATTATATTGCAGAATCCAACATGGACACATACATAATAAATACCAACAATAATACCAATGTACATAAACTGGCATGGCAGGAATCAAATACTTTAGAACTAGAAAATAAATGAACAAACTGGCAAACAGATACAGTACCTTAGAAGTATGTTGATCAACTGCAGTGTCTCTGCTTTACCAGCAGCAACACAGCTCACACACACACACACACACACACACACACACACTCTCTCTCTCTCTCTCTCTCTGAATCAAGCACGTAGGCACACAGACATTTGCACAGACACAAACACATGAAACATAGCTTCACCTGCACGTTGATGGTGTGGACATTCATGCGATTCACAAAGTCGTTCTTGATGTCTGGGGAGGGAGTGCTATTGGAATGTGCGTACCAACAACACATGCCAACACTTGGGGGAAGTTGGCAATGTCGAAGAACTTTTCTTTTTGCCTGTCTGCCGATGCCTGACTTGGCCACTGTCACTGAATGAATTGTACGGGATGCAGTTGACTGACTTGGAACAGTTCTCCAACTGCGTCATGAAATGTGCCAGTAGCATAGAAACGAAGGGCCAAGCACACTTGCTGTACCTGGCAACAGTGCTCCCCTTCGATTCGGGTGTTCAGTTTCCTCGTTTATTGCGTCTATGAGACTTAAAATGTGCGCATGACGAAATCTGAACTTAGTAAACA
>JADBJO010034233.1:0-13697 GCA_016801955.1 Conus betulinus
TTCCTCCCAGTAACATTGTAGTATTTGTCGGATACGTTAACACTCATAAACGGAAGTTTCTTGATTTTCATCCCATTTGGTGTATACGTCCCCCAGTTTCAAAGTTCAATATTCTCCTTTTTCCAATCATAACTTTTTAAATAGTATTATCACACGCATAGAAACTCAGAGAGTGGCGTTAGATCAACGGCAGTATGCAAAATCTTGAATCAATGTGTTTGAACAAAAATGTTTGAGCTAAATGATTTTTCAACTTGTTTTTTGTGTAAGCTGCAGGTTATATTGTTAGCTTTTCTGAGTGTGTATCCTTTTACATACTTCGTCTGTGTATATAACCTGAAATTGTAAGTTAAATGCAGCATATACAGTATTAAGGTTCAAGATGGCTGGTTTTTGGGATCGCTTGAGAGTTAAAAGTAACGTACCAGATGCACTATTGGGTACATCTGCTCTGATCACGTGACAGGCTATCTCTGAAGAAAGTGAAAAAAAAAACATAAACTAAAAAAAGCAGATTCATTCATCGAATAAATATTGTCAATCATAACTATATTTCAAGATTATTTATTTATATTTTAACACTAAGTGAACACACACACACACACACACACACACACACACACACACACACCACACACACACACACACACACCACACACACATTCATCGCACAGCGCGCACGCACGCGCGCGCGCGCGTGGGCGCGCGCACGCTCTGAACAAACAAACAGGCGAGAATTTGTAAACTACTTGTGGCCATATTAGTATAAGACACATTCACCAAAGGTACATCAAAACTTTGAAATAATGATGATGATGATGATGATGATGATGATGATGATGATGATGATGATAATAATATAATATAATAATAATATAATAATAATAATAATGATAGTGAGAAGAAGAAGAGGAGGAAGAAGAAATTAAACAGAGGCGCCGCCAAGAAAACACAATAAGTTTTGCCTATTTGTCGTCTCATTATGCAAGGACGCAATGGCCAAGCCGCCATCACAAAATAGGCCTGTAGGGAAGTCCTCTGGGGACCTAATTTAACTGAGAAATGGAATGGTAAAAACTCAACAGCGTCCCCACAAGGACGTCCCTCACAGGACACACACACACACACACACCCACACACACACACACACACACACACACGCACACACACACACACACACACACACACACACACACACACACACACACACACACACACACACACACACACACACACACACATAGTGTCGCATTTTTATCAATTTGCCTTTTGTTTGTGGTAATACATGAACTATTTTCTAATGGCGACTTTGGGGAAAAAACAAACAAACACAAACAAACAAAAACCCACAGAGACTACCGGTTATAGTAGCTTTTTTTCTGTTTTCTACAGACTGCTGGTGATAAGACAAATGAGACTAAAATAAAAAAATATCGTCACCATCACTACCACCATCACCACCACTACCACCATCACAACCACCACCAACAACAACGACAACAACAAACGAAAACAGCAAGGTCCTTGACCGTAACATTTCGTTTTTGTAACGTTTGTTGGTAGTTATACAAAACAATAAAACAAACAACGTAGAGGAAGACGAAGGAGGCTTAGAAAAAGAAGAGTAAGAAGAAAAAAACGAAGAAAAACGAATAAAAACCACTATACCACACCTGTTGAGTGTGAGTCGGTTCGGAGAAAATCGGAGGATGAAACTGCACAGGTAAAAAAAAAAAAAAAAACAAAAAAACAAACAAACAAACAAAAAAACGAGGATGGAGCACCCATACAAAAGAGTCAAAGATGCTCGGCGGGGAATGGGGGTGGGGCGGGACACGCATTTTCCCGTCACCTAAAATGATGTGCCTATTTATTTATTTTCAAAATTGAGATCAGTAACTGTGCTGTTTCAGTTATGTCCCTTTGGTAGTGCCCCCCCCCCCCCTTCTCTCCTCCCAACCCCCCCCCCCCCCCAAAAAAAAAAAAAACAAAAAAAAAAAAAAAACAAAAACGCGATCGGGAAAATAAAAACCAATCAAACAAAAAAGATAAACAAACCATAACACTAACAACTGCGCTTTAATTCTCTGCGGTTTATTTGTATTTACACGAGGTTTGCCCAGAAAAGTGCAGAAAACACAAGCACTGACTTCAGACTATTACGTCATTCTGCATTCATCCCGTCACACATTTTGGGGCACATTTTTCAATAATTCATTCAAAACGAACACGCTCGCGCACGCACGCACACACGCACCCACCCACGCACACACGCATGCACACACACCTTTTTGGGAAGAAAAAAATGTGCACAAAATGTTTCCACAGTACCGAAACAAAATCATCACTTTCTCATTTTTAGAGGTAAAAATACTCGAAACAAACAAACAAACAAACACAAATCATCTGCCCCGTAGGCTACAATTTTTCTCATAACATAGCCGCAATAAAAACAAACAGTGAGCTTGAATATCATCATGTGGTTTAAAAACATATATCTTGCAATACGCAGTTAAATCCCTCTTATTCAGCTGACTGAAATTCCGTTAATCTGTTGATGGAAACATGATATCCATTTTTCTGCTGTATGTTTTCTGCCAGTACACATCAAGGCCTAATCGTCATGGTGTGTTGGCGGTAACAATTTCAACTCCTTGTTGTTCGCTGAAGGTAACACTTCAACTCTCTGCCGAGTGTTGGAAATAGCATAAAGTTTCAATCCCATGTCGTTTTCTGGAAGAAGTCTCAAAACAGCTTAGTGGGAAAAAAGAACACTAATTTGACAGTTTAGTTATTGGTATTTGTTCTCCTCCCACTCTCCACCCTCCCATGCCCGGCCAAACTCCAGCTTGGTTGTCATCACGGATCCTACTTCGTTACATATACTACATTGCAAGTGGCATGATGAGGAGCCTAAGATTGTGTCCATTCTCAGCTTTTGCTCTTGTCACCGCAGAAAATAACGTGCAGGTTTATTTATATATCACCAAACAATCAAGACACATGTGTGTCATCAAACGCGAAGTAAAGAACATTATCTATTTTACACTTGACAATCGAAAGAAATTGTCAGAAAACTCCACACAAAACAGAAAAAGATTTAGATGGACGGGCACTTCTGCAATTTTCTTGATAGCATAGCTTTTATGTAGACCAGATACTCGTACAAACAGGCACACAACTCCCCCCCCCCCCCCTCTCTCTCTCTCTCTCTCTCTCTCTCTCTCTCTCTCTCTCTCTCTCTCTCTCTCCTCACACACACACACACACACACACACACACACACACACACACACACACACACACACACACACACACACACACACACACACGCACGCACGCACGCACGCACGCACGCACGCACGCACACACACACATTCACACACCATTTGCACAAGTACAAAAATTTAAAACAGCAGACGATCTAGTGTAAATGTCAATACAAGGTAGGATACCAATAAATCTTGCAGACACCTTCCTGTCACAGTACCATAATTTCTTTGTTTCAAACTAACACATGAGTAATGCCAAACACAAGAAACAATCAATTGAGCAAGTGTGTGTGTGTGTGTGTGTGTGTGTGTGTGTGTGTGTGTGTGTGTGTGTGTGTGTGTGTGTGTGTGTGTGTGTGTGTGCGTGCGTGCGTACCTCTGTGTATGTGCTCTCTCTCTCTCTCTGTGCCTCTCTGTCTCTCTGTCTCTGTCTCTCTCTGTCTCTCTCTCTCTCTCTCTCCCTCTCTCTCTCTCTCTCTCTCTCTCTCTGTGTGTGTGTGTGTGTGTGTGTGTGTGTGTGTGTGTGTGTGTGTGTGTGTGTGTGTGTGTGTGTGCGTGCCTCTGTGTATGCTCCTCTCTCTCCTCTCTCTCTCTCTCTCTCTCTCTCTCTCTCTCTCTCTCTCTCTCTCTCTCTCTCTCTCTCTGTGTGTGTGTGTGTGTGTGTGTGTGTGTGTGTGTGTGTGTGTGTGTGTGTGTGTGTGTGTGTGTGTGCGCGCGTGCGTTCCTGCGTCCCTGCGTGCCTCTGTGTCTGTGCCTGTGTGTGTGTGCGTGTGTGTGTGTGTGTGTGTGTGTGTGTGTGTGTGTGTGTGTGTGTGAGAGAGAGAGAGAGAGAGAGAGAGAGAGAGAGAGAGAGAGAGAGAGAGAGAGAGAGAGAGAGAGAGAGAGAGAGAGAGAGAGAGAGAGAGAGAGAGCGTACCTGCCCGCGTGCGGACCAGCAACGCTATAAATAAGCAAGCATACAAGTCCATTTCAAGTTGATACGCTGCCAGAAAACATTGACAGGCAACAAACCCCCTCATCATGCTGAGCGTTTTTATGTCAACTGAATCTGCACAGTCTTTCTTAACGTTGACAATTTTCTGTATTTCTGTGTTGCACGCCTTACTCTTCGTTCACTACCTAACCCACAGACAAAGAATTTGTTAATAGACCTGTCAATAGACAATCTAATGGATTGTTTTAAACGAAAGCAACGTTTTTCAATACGCGTGCCGACAAGTATCAGGTTTTTTATTTTCAGGAAGTAGAAGTTAATGAAGCTACCAGCCTTGATCATTTTCACACGACTGGTTCCATTTGAAACTTCACCATGACCTCACTGACCCCGTGGCATTTGAATTTTTGTTGTATACGAAAACTGTTCACAAGAAAAATACCATAAATTTGAGATCCTTGATGATCGTGTGTATATGCGAACTGGGTTGCGCAAACTGGATGTCTCCATTCTTTTCTTCCCATCACTTCACAAATTAAGTATGCTAATTTTGAGACAATAGTCCCGAACTCCACTCTTCCTTACCACGTTTATTTTAGAGACAGAGAAAATTTTGAATCGTTGATACAAACAAGAAAGGCGCCGTTTTACATGGGTAAATGATAAAAAAAAAGACTCGTAAGGATTCAGATTTTCTCTCTCTCCCTGCCTCCCTCCCTCCCTGCCTCCCTCTCTCTCTCTCTCTTCGTGCGCGCGCGCGCGCGCGCGCGCGCGCGCGCGCGCGTGTGTGTGTGTGTGTGTGTGTGTGTGTGTGTGTGTGTGTGTGTGTGTGTGTGTGTGTTGTGTGTGTGTGTGTGTGTGTGTGTGTGTGTGTGTGTGTGTGTGTGTGTGTGTGTGTGTGAGAGAGAGAGAGAGAGAGAGAGAGAGAGAGAGAGAGAGAGAGAGAGAGAGAGAGAGAGAGAGAGAGAGAGAGAGAGAGAGAGAGAGAGAGAGAGAGAGAGAGAGATGTGTTTGTTGCTGATGTGGGCACGTCTTTTTCAAATGTTCATTTAGATTATCTATTGCAGCCCGAGTTTGCTTTCACCTTTCGTCAACTCTCAGGGTAAGTCGCCGTTTTGTCGCCGGTCTTCCGGTTTGTCGCCAGCGACAAAACGGCCGACACAGGGGACAAAGATGCTGGAAGGACGACAGAACGGCGGTTCAAACTATAGCTGCCATTCGTCGTCGATCCGCCGATGTTTGTGTCCGTTTGCTTTACGTTGATTTTCATGACATTTGGAGGATATCCATTATATTTTGCGTTGCAGGCTATAGTGTACATGTTTCTTTTTGTTAATGTTATGTGGTTAGAAGTTGATGAGTTAAACGAGACTTTGCTTTAGTGAGATTTAAGAAAAAACTGTATAAATGGTGGACAATATTCTTTCACCGTTTTAGGGGCGAGTGACGTATAATTATTTTCACTATAGGCCCTCCTACAGATCTTTGAGTTGACCACCTCCATAGTGGTTAGGTTTTCTCCAACAGCTGTTGCTGCGTTATATGTTTCTTCAGTATGGATTACACAAAAGTTGTTGTATTTTTTATAGGAAAACTTAGTGGAGGCATGGACTGCAGCCTAAAGACAAATCCAGTACATTTGGTATGAATCAACGTTTCACAGTAAAGGGTCTTAATAAAATCCTCCCAAAACAACGGAGCCGATTTCAATTAAACGTGGTGAAAATATGGAATGTAACGCACAGACGGAGGAAATTTTAATGGAATTGGTATGGCGGGTTTAGATCTTCGGATGGCTCAGTAAGACATCAGCAAGATTATGCAAAAAGAACCAATTCAACTAAACTTGATGGAGAGATTAGGCTTGTATCTTGCACAACAATGAATCCTTCAATTGTATGTGGATCTGGACTCAAAGCCGGGTTCGTTGACCGTTCAGAAATATTAATTCACACCTCACACACACACACACACACACACACACACACACACACACACACACACACACACACACACACACACACACACACACACAGCGTTCCACGGTTTTAATAAAACTTTGTGCGATGTAAACATTGAAGTGTATAATTCGTTAAGCTGCCCATTTTCTGAAGCAGCCCCTCTGATGCACATTTTAACAAAATTCAGTGAAAAGAATGGAATGTGTTCCCCCCACCCCCACACTCCCACAAAACAAACAAAACAACCGAACTTGACCCCTAACCTTTGATCTGAATACTTAAGTGTGAATCCAGGACTATCACAGTTCAGCAGCATGACGAGAACACTTTTGAAACAGTTTGAACGGAAATTTGCAGAAGATGGAGCGTGCACCAAGAACGGATCTATTACATTTGGAATAGATCCGTTGTGAGGATACGGATCCAACAGCAATATTACGCAATTACTACCGATCCTGTTTCAACGAAAACCTGACGAAAACATACAATATAAATGCGGACGTATCTTGCTAATTTTGGTGAAATCTGTGTCTGAGGGTAGATCTGTGTACCGTTTACCCCAGATTAATCAAAATCCAGTGGCTTCATAAGATACTTAGCGGAGGGGGTGTGGGAGGGTGGGAGGGAAAGGGGTGGGCAGCCTGAACTGAGCAGCATATTGACAAAAATACCACTATAGGGAGTGTATTATAACACACAGTCCTTTTTTTATTGTGTTGTTGTTGTTGTTGTTGTTGTTGTTGTTTTATCGTCAGAAGCAAAATGGCGCGATCTAATGCAACCTGAGCTAAGATATCCCAAATACATCTCAACAAAATGTCACTCAAGAATACACAAACAACATCATGGCTTACAGTGTGTTCAATGTTTTGTTTGTTTGTTGTTTTGCTTGTCTTCTTTTTTTTCTTGGTTGTTCGGTGTCTTACTGGCTTAAAATACTGGGGATGGGGGTAGGAGGTGGATCAGATGTATTTGCGTTCTGAAAACGGTTTCCTGAAAACGACTTAACGATTTTGGCAGGAGTTGTGAGTGGGTAGAGAGTGGCCCCGAGAACTAACCCAATATATTTCGTTGGGATCCGTAACGTTGAATCTATTTCCAATGGCGGATTTGAGATCCGTTAAGCAAAATTACTCAGATATCACTGAACTGATTTTAACCAAACTTGCTTAAAACACAGATCATGGTGCGAGGACAAATCCAATAAATTTTGACACTGCTTTGTGATGCAGAGTTGGATGTAGAGGTGGATCTGTCATCCATTCCGCAAGACAACTCAAACTAGTGACTCAAACATGAACTATTGAGAAATATTGAGCCTGGGACAAAGAGATATTAAGTTCAAATGACCAAGAGTCACATATACTTTACTGGTGTAAGTGAAGCATCGAGTGACCCGAAATAAATCACACGATCCAGATCCAATGAGGTCAGGTGACCCAGGACGCATTATAGTAGTGACCCAGGGTGGTGTTGAAGATCACATTAAACGAAATGGGTTTTACCAACCATGAGTTTGTTTATGGCACAGATACTCATGTTGGATCATGATATCCACACCTAAACTCTTACAAATCAAATGATTAGGAATGGATTTTTTTTTTACCCACATCGAGGCTAAAGGTCGAGTGATCCACAATGGGTCAATTGATCCATGTCCTGGTGACATGTTAGATAACCAGCAGTGGGTTAAGGTCACCCAGAGTGATCATGAAGTTTAAAATGATAAAGGACTGGTCACAGTGACTAAGACGTAGATTAAACATGATGTGACATAGAATGTGTCATGGTAGTTCAAAGTAGGTTTAAGTGACCCAAAGTGTTGTAAATGGGTATCCCAGAACAGCTCACTGGTATCTTCAACTGAAACGAAGGTCAGCAACATGAGATACTGACGCCCAGTTGAAGGTTAAAGGTTAAGAAGATTAAGTGTCTGTGAGTGGTCACGTGACCCATGTCTGGATCAAAGCTCGGGTGACTCAGTTTGGTGAACAAGAGAACTGTAAGTGTTAGGTGACCTTGAATATTGACTCACGCACAGGTGAAAAGTTAAGATAAAGATAGATACACGTGATGTTCACTACCAATTCTTAAGTTTTGATGATTAACCTAAGTACAGTAATACAATGAACAAACATGTAATGCATCATTTAAAAGACATACGAAATTAGTAACAATCAGAGATTTGTTGTTTGATTTTGACGTAATATTTTCCATTAAATTAGAACACTCAATGAAGAATTTTTAATGTCTTCATGAAGAATTGATCTTCATTGCTTTATAGCTGAACTTTATGATGTCAGTGATCCTAAGCAGACCATCATTTGGAGACTACTACGCAAAAATTGCTCTGAATCTGCAAATTCATTTATATACACATGCACAGTGGGTGAAAAAGAATACGACGACAAAATTTTAAATTGAATATTTCACAGGAAATATCAGTATGAAAATTGTGTATGAGAGGCAAGCATTACAATAATTTTTGCCTGAACTGAATTTTTAACAGTTTGCTCTTAAATCAGTGCATAAAGTTTTCAGACGTTAAAAACAAACAAAAGAGCGGTGCGTTCACACACACACACACACACACACACACACACACACACACACACACACACACACACACACACACACACACACGCACACAAATGAAATGATGGTCATTGAGGTCTAAAGTGCCGACGTTTGAGTTTGTCACGTAGAAGACGAACAGTAAACAAAAAAATATGTCTCTCAGTTTATAATTCAGTTTCTGACGCAAAAAGGTCGTTTTGTGTGACATCAATTTTGTGTTTTTTTTTTTAGTCAGAAAATCTCATAGGAATGCATTATACATATTCAGGATTAGTTGAAAATGTCATCGTTAAATTTGTTTCCGATTCTCAAGGGAACGAACTGGTGAGAGTTACTGGGTTTGTCCCCTCCACCTTTTCGCCAGTTTGTTTAAAATCTCTCGTTCTGTTGAAAGGATCCACTATATACCGTTGTGCCGGTCATCGCATCACAGACCTGTTCGTCCCTGTGATACTTTCAATCTTTTCACTGAGTTTCGTTACAATCAGTTTCGTGTTTCTGGCAGACTCTTGCCAAACGGACACCAGATTCATCCCCGCATCTGCAGGTCTGATCTGCACAGAAAATCATCATAAAAGTTCCGTCCTTGGCCTTCATTCATTCCAAGTTTTTTCGTCAGATTTCCTTAAACCGATCCTGTGGATTTTGCGTGATTATGCTGAGTGTACCCGAGATCTGCCCTTATCTACACAACAGATCCTTCTCAAACTTTCTAGTTTCATACCACTGTCGTATAAACCAAATATATACTTCAGCCATTCGACCCCGTGCTGCACTGAAGTTTCCTAAGAATTTTCTTTACGATCCGTTTAGTAGATCTCATTTAAGTTTGGCTGAACCAATCTCGAAATATAAACTAATGAAATATAATGATGAGTACTCTCGATAGCATCGTCACTTTTACAATGCACTATGCAATAACGTAATATTGAGATGAAACATTTAATCAACGCCAAAGAATAGTGACTTCTAAGAATTCCATTCAGTATTGCACTTGAACACATGACTGCTATGTTTTGCACAGTGTAATTCTATTTAATACCGGTTATGTCATTGTTTTGAAAAATACACACATATATGGAAAACAACTTGCCATTAACCCACTGGTGAAAAAGGGGATCATTATGGTTTATAAACATTTCATCAGAAATCAAAACGCCATTCATAAAAATAACAGGTGTCAATCTGATTTCAGCAGAGGACATACCTCTTCTCCTTTGCATCTCAAATAATTGTGGTATTCCTCTAGTCATTGTCCTTGGACTAGGTATTGTCCTTGGACCTATTTTATTTTTCGCAAAAGATATAAACGATCTACCTTATTCTTCCAAGCTCTCTGTGAATTGTTTGGAGACGACCCTATCGATCATACCAGTCATTCTCAAGTCGAAGACAATGCTTAAGTTTAGAAGGAACATTTTTAAACAAATCAGTCCCTCTCCACATCCCAAAAGGTAAATAGAAAAAAACACACCTTTCATGTTCCTACATTTTCAACCATACAGAGGTTACATGTATATGTTCCCGTTCAGCAGTTTGAACTGTTTGACAACGTTTGGACTGTCCTTTTTTGAGAAAGTTTCTAACAAGATCAACAAGATACACAAGTCTTAAATAAATGCTCACGTATATGTGTTTTTTTTTCAGTTAATGCTGTATGTGTATGATAGGTGTGGGGTATATGGGCAAGCTTGAAATTCATGTTTTGCGGATGTTTTTCTCGTTTGCTCTGTGTGCCCCGTTTTTGCTTTGTGCTTAGTGAATCTGCGCAATATCGGCATTCCTTTAAAGTTATGGGTGTGTAACAAACTCACCTTGGGAGCAAACAGTCATCTTTCTTGTTTGTTGTTTGCCGTTTGCTTCTCCCTGCAACATTTGATGAGTCCTGTCATACCAGTCAAACCGAGGCCATCTGCATTTGCTTCTGTTCTACTGTGTGTTCCTGGTCGACATGTTCTAAATCAAAACCTTTTGCCAAGCTTAAACATATCCTTTCTTGTGTTTGTTCCTTTCTTCTTGTTGGTGCGTGAATGTAGAAGGCGTCGGGTATATTAGCAAGCTTGAACCATCCATCCTTTTTTGCGGAAGTTTCTAAGTGTGTTTTGTATGCCCTATGCCTGCGTTTTGTACAAGGCGAATTTGTGTCTTCAGCAGCAGTGTCTAGGAGTTATGGGCTTTCGACTGTAGAAGACATGGGAACGTAGAATTATCCGTTTCTTGTTTTCCATTGATCTACCTGTCACTGACTCGTTTAAGATTTCATTTTACAGATTGTCGGTTATCATTTGGTAGGTCTATAACTTCAAATGGGGGAAATGAGCGCGTTGCCGATCTTAAAATAAAGTTTACGAAGTAAAAGAAAGGCAATGGATTTATCATATTTGCATGCACCAAAACTTGTCGAAACCATCCAATTTCTTTCATTCTATAAACAGGTGACTTTGTGTTCCAGTATTGTTTTGCAAGCATGTTTTTGTTTCATGAAACTTAGGTGGATAGATGTTATCACATTAGTGGGAATACCTGGATGTTTCCAACTGAACACGTTTTTTTCTTCATGAGTTTGAACTATCTATTTGACTTTCCCTTGTCTAACTTTCAAATTCTATTCTGTATTGATTCCAGATCTGTTGTACAAGCACGACAGTCATCTCATGTCAGAGTGAGAACTGGCTGTGCCTTCTCTGTGCATGTATTTACAACTGACCTTTGTTGAATTCCCTCACATTCCACTCGGTAACCCTGCTGCAGTCCATTTGAATCGCCTAAAACTTGCTGCATCGGATGCGTCTCTTCAAAATAGAAAAAAAAAAAAGAAAAAAAAAGAAAGAAAAGAAAGCGATATTACATATTGTTGTGTCATAGGGAGGAAACGGTTACGAAATCCCAATATTCATCATTAACTGAGGAATAGGCGTTGAATTAGAATACGTAAAATACCCGAAACTACTTTGGAAATCTTATTTGAATGCATTGTAGTCTATTATGCGTTCCTATGTTTGTTAGTTGAATGTCTAAGCTAATCCTTGAGCACAATACCTTTTTACCTGTTGTAGGAAGACACTCTTGGTAGAGTTTGACAGCAGAGGGACTTCAGAGAAGACATACACCTCTGTGAAGTATTTCAGCCTGGACTCCTTACACCTTAAAAGGGCTGGCCGTATCCAGATCATGACTTCTAGATGTCCTTCTGCTGTCAGACTTGTTTTCGTGGCGCCGCCTGGAATCGAACCCAGACTTCTGGATGGGTGGGTGACTCTAGACGTGCAAAGTGCTATCGGACACCTGCTGCATGCTGGGAAATTCAAGCCTTATGAATTTGAATTTTTTTTTTTTCCTCCTCGACCAGAGCCAGCTGGAATTCTTCTTAGCTGCCTCTGTCATTGTCTTCAAGGTTCTGGTCCTCTTCTTACCAGAAATCGCGAGCTGTATCATGAGACATAGACTGATGAACCCATATTTGAGAGAAGAGTGATTCTGGACCTTAGGCAAAACTACTGCCTACTCTGTTTCGTACTCACCCCATGTGAGTGATTTGAGACATGGTTGATGAATATTTCACTGAGTGATATCAGCATGGGCCTATTTTTCCACCACACCGTCACATAAGACTGGTAAGTTTGGGAACTGGTGTACATTCACCTCATGGTGCCTCAGGTCCATGTCCTAAATCGCTCACCTTGGAAATGATTTCGGAGTAGTTCTGGCTCAGGGCCAGAATCACTCCTCCCTCAAATTCAGACGTGAAATGCTTAGACTGATATGCTTTGTCGTTTGGGACTCATAAACCATTTCGAAGGGAGTGATTTTCGAACAGAGAGGGAGGTCAGTCCTCATTTGGGCACTGTGGACGCTTTGGGCACGTGTCCCTTTCTCACTTGATGATGATTTCAACACTTTATTATGAGTGTCTGCGCTGGACTCTCTTCAACAAGATGGAAAATAAATTTGTGTGACTTATTTCCAATTCTCTCACTCCTTCCTCTCCTCCCTCTCGAACGTTTCCTCTTTGTGAATTTTGGCATGAGGATAATTGCTTTAGAACAGGCATTAGATGATGGAAAGTGTACAGTGTGTCCCAACATTAGCAACGGGGCTAGCAGTCCTAAATAGAATCTTCACGTACCTATTTGTCTTTAAGTATACACTGGAATCATGCATTTCTTATGTCAACAGTCTCGTTCTTATTCAAAATGATTTCGAAGGCTGACTAAGAGGAAAGAATTTGTCATATCCTTCTGTGTCGCCAGTCCCTAAATATATAGTTATATTATTTTGTTTTTAGTTTAGTAGTTTGTCACCGAGCTAGGCAGCGAGTTAGTTAGTTAATTAGTTGGTTAATTAGTCAGTCGACTGCTTAGTCGGCTAGTTAGCTTGGTAGTTATTTCCCTAGTTAGTTCGTAAGTCAGTCAGTGAGTCAATTCGTTCTTCGTTCGTTCGTTAGTTAGTTCCCTAATTATTTAGTGTGTTTTTTTTCTTATTCTGCTCACTCAAAGACATGTCTGTACCAGATGTGCAAGTGTGTCTAATCTGGGTGCCAGATCTTGGTTTCCAAATCAATCAACTGTGCAACGCAGATATGAGCATCACTATTCCTTCTGGTACCGTGATGATGCTCACGTTCCTCTACATCAGTCTTAGCAGTTTTCCGCCCTCTCAGACTGAGTGTATCGGGTCCTTCTGGTCAGCGGCTGATAGCAAACACATTTGCAAGATATAGAGGATCGAACATTACTTGTGGAAGAGGGAAACCCTGCAGGTTACGGAATTTTGGGTTAGTGTGAAGAACCGATACCACCCAACCTCTGCACTTCGTATGATTGTTACAATGTTTCAGGTGATTTATTTCAGTTTACTGAGTTAATTTAGAGAAATTAATTGTTCCACGGTCTGCCTAAAGTGCGTGGGTGTGTTGTGAGTTAGCCACCAACCATACTCACTTGGGTGGCGAAG
>JADBJO010034234.1:0-2500 GCA_016801955.1 Conus betulinus
CTCGTTGACGCCGGATATATTATTAAAAAAATAAAAAATAAGCATAGAATACAGCCCTGCCATGAAGTCTCAGACCGGAATGGAAATCCGTAACATCCTCTGTATCATCCTCATTCTCATCGATCAGTATTTTACAAAAAAGTCTCAAAGTCTGTGGCCCTTCATGCCCTACTCTCATGGTGACCTCAGTTTCGATGTCCTCTCCACGTCTGTGGCCTTGGTTTGATTCCGACGGGTCACAGGTAACGGCGAGTCCATGGGGGCTGTCGTTGGACGGACGTGGTGGCGCCCTCGGAGGGAGCCACCGAAGTGACCCGGCAGCAGTGCAGCGTCTTCTCCTATGGGTTGCCACCTGACAGCATGACAGTGATTACTCCCTGTGGATTGCCGGTGCCGGGGATGCTGCGGGCCAGACAGGGCTGCGTCCGTGTCGGACTGAGCGGTGTGGGTGCAATGCCACTGAAATGGCTAAGAAGATAGGCGCAAAAACAAAAAGTAAATAAAAGCTCGCCACCACTCTCCTTGTATTCTGTTGCCTTCCCCGAGTTGATTCTTGCTGCTCCCCGTTTTCCACGGTCGTTGATGCTCGAGTGCCTTGCCCCTGGTGACAAAAAAAGCATCGATATTTTCTGTGAACATTTGACTATTCTGCGCAAACGATTCTGACTCACTAAAATTCAGCGAATTGATTTTGATTTTACAAAGTATCTGCGTTCTGTTATCTCGCATTTTAACAATATTTAGGTTAATACGATTTATTATATAGTTATAAAAGGTTTCAACAATATTGCATTAAAAAAATAGTGCAGTATCCTTTTACGCTCCATTTTCAGTTTTTACATAGCTTAAGACAGATTGCTATCAACGAAGTGGTCGACTGAATTTTCGGTGTAAGAACATTTAGCAACGCATGGTAAAACCAGTGACTTCATCAAAATAACATGAAAATATCAAAGTTTCTCAACCTCTCACCTTTGTGTGTGTGTGTGTGTGTGCGTGCGCGCGCGCGCGCTATGTGTTTGTATGCGTTACAGAGTGTTTAGGCGAGAGGATAGTAGGCATTCGTTTCCAGTTCAAGCTCGGGGGAATAGGGTCATCTTTGAAAAAAAATCTGTTTCAGTGTATATTCATAGAATTCGTAATACTGTAAGCCAAGGGATGAAATCGACACATGCATACGCTGCGTGGATGCGAAACGAAACACAAAAATGTTCGACATCCATCCCGCCTCCAACCTTATCCCCCACTGCCTCTTCCTTTACTCCTCTAACCACGAGTCTTATCTGAGCACTGTTCTTGCAACTGTTATCAGGATCTCAGTATACTTAACCTCTTTTTCTTCTCCAACGGTCTCAGAGCAGTTTTAATGCATTTGTTTTGTTGGTGAAAAAACTGTGTGTGTGTGTGTGTGTGTGTGTGTGTGTGTGTGTGTGTGTGTGTGTGTGTGTGTGTGTGTGTGTGTGTGTGTGTGTGTGTGTGTGTGTGTGTGTGTGTGCGTGCGTGCATGTGTGTGTGTGTGCGCGCGCTTGTGTGTTTGCAGAGAGAGAGAGAGAGAGAGAGAGAGAGAGAGAGAGAGAGAGAGAGAGAGAGAGAGAGAGCTGACCCTCGTGTTCAACGGTCTTTCCTACCTCACTACGAATTGCGTGTCTGAAAAAAACCGATGAACGCCAATGAACAAGATGCCATGTCGACCGACGTAATATTTCCAGTCCAATTGCTGAACCAATCCTTTACCGACCTTTTCGGCACATGCGTCGCTGTTCAAGCAGTCCTGAAATATACAGTACAGTTTTTGTCAAATCTGCAGTGGCGACGAAACATAATTATGCCCCCGTTTTAGAGAAAAAAAAAAAAAACCCTACCAAGACTATAAGATGTTGTTTAAAAAAAAATCTTTGATCTGACGAGACAGAACTGACAATGGGGATGCAAAATTCAGATAATGTATATGTTTTTGTTTGCGTACGGTTGGAGATGTTTCATTGATTTCGATATTTTTTTTATTTAATGTTTAGGATAAGCTGGTCTCAAAAGTTATATAGTGGATATGCACGTGTCGTTGTATATCTCTTCGCCTCTAGTAACTACTTTCAAGGAGAAAAAAAAAAAAAAAAAAAAAAATCTTTAAAAACCTTCAGGTAACCGACCCGTCATCATAGTGCAGCAGTTAGCGTCTCGGACGTACGCTACGGACTGGACGGTCGAATCCCATCAGCGGCCTTTATTTGTGGGAGGCTTCGGCCGGTTCCTGTCCAAAGTTGAGAGTGCTATGGGTCCCGATGGAATGTCTGAAAGCACAGTCATGGTTCATTTCACATGAAGAGAACACAAGTAAACAGTGCTTTTATTTTGTCATATCAAACCTACTGAGCAGTTCTACATGTGTAGCTCAACCTTCTAAGATTGGTAGATGCCACCAATTACTATCAAACATCCCTGTGTTGGAGTCTAAGACAAGAATAATCTCAATGACACTCATGATTCTCATCATCTTTGATCA
>JADBJO010034234.1:7500-13696 GCA_016801955.1 Conus betulinus
CCTACTGACAGAGTCAAACGCCTTGGTCAGGTCGATGAAGGCGATGAACAGGGTCGTCTCTACACGCGGCACATCTCTTGTAGCTGCCTCAGGGAGAACATGTCGATCGTCGACCTCGCAGCTCTGTGCCTCTGGGGTACACTCGTTCGGCGAGTGGCTGCAGCCTGTTGAGGACGACGCGGGTGAAGGCTTTACCAACAATGCTGAGGAGGGATATTCCGCGATAGTGCAGATGCTGTTATTCCCTTTGTTCTTGTATAGCGTGATGATTTTTTGCATCGCGCATGTCCTGGGGTACGGTCGCCTCCTCCCAACACTGCAGCAGAGCTCATGGAGGCGACTTGAGAACAGAACTCTTCTTGCCGGCTTTGACGACTTCTGGCGTAATGCTGTCGCTACCCGGACCTTTACTACCTAACAAACCTTTACTACCTAACAAACAGTGGAGCATATGTCCTAAGCTCATGTAAAGTAGCCCTGGCTCAAGGAAGGTACACATGGAGGCACAACCAAGTGCTCAAAGAGATTGTACAAGTTGTCTGGGCTAGTACCAACACCACAAAAGGAAAATCAGGACTCCAAAAGCACCCGCAACATTCTTCACGGCAGGAGGCAGCGAATCATGGCCAAGAACAACAGTGCCACTCGGACATGCAGGCAGAGTCTGCTGGACGGGGCAGATGACTGGGGAGTGCACTGCAGACCTCCCAGAATGGAAGAGTCACCCAGAGATCATCAGCAAGAGTGGCATGAGACCAGACATAGTAGTCCACTCTCAGTCAACCAAGCAGCTGATCATGATCGAGCTCACGGTGCCATATATGAGAACAGAATGGAGGCAGCTCAATTCTACAAGACTGAAAAGTATGCTGATCTGGCAAACAGCCTGAGGAGAGAAGGCTATCAGGTCAAAGTCCTCACTGCAGAAATTGGAGCTAGGGGGTTTGTAGGACGTCGTCTGCATACAGCCTCATGAAACAGCTCTCAGTTGCAGGGAGGGAAAAAAACCAGAGCCCTGAAAGCAATGGCAGAAGCAGCAGAGAGGTGTTCAAGCTGGATCTGGTCTAGGAGGAACAAAAGTGAACTTCATAAGGCTTAACTTTCCTACAAATATCAGGTGTCCCAGTGGCTCAGTGGTTAGTGCGCGAGTCATTAAGTGGAAAATGAGCATGTCCAGAGGGCATGGGTTCGAATCCCAGCCATGGCTCGTCCCAAGATGGGAAAAAAGGGGGCAGCAGAGGGACATCCGGAGTCATGAACCGGGTGTGGCCCAAACCCCCTAGAGTGTCAGGAGATAGGGCCGAAACACTTGCTTGAAGGGGGCTTCTCTTCTGAGGACTCTCTGCTGCCACGCTCTCCACGAGTTTCTTACTACTACTACAGGCTAGCGTGTCGATGCCTTGCCGTGTTCCTCAATGGTGGGTGGGGCGTCGAGCTCCTCCATGGCAGGCAGGGGGGGGGGTTTTCGAAGGCTGTGTGGGTGGCTGGGTTTTCCCTGCAGTACAGCTCCTGGTAGTGCTCCGCCCATCTCTCCATCTGTTTGCTGCAGTCGATGATCCCCGGATGTACATTTTAGAGGGGCGATCTTGATGGCGCTAGGGCCGAACGCTTTGTTCATGCTTAGCACATGGCGCGGATGCTGTCGCAGTCGGCGGAGATACGAATACCCTTTCACAGGTTTAGCTAGTACTCATTGGCGCATTTCCGGCCATCTGCTGGGCGTTGCTGCCAGCTTTTCAGAGTGCGGCTAGTGTGTTCTCTGAGGGCTCTCTCTTGTGATCTTGGAGTGCAGCTCGCTTAGCAGCAATGGCAGGCTCCATCTCCACGACTCCTGCTTCGAACCAGGCTGCTTTATTCTTCCTCACTCTCTTCCCAAAGGTGTCCGAGGCGGACTGGTGGTGGCATCGCGGATGTGGTTCCACCATGATGAAGCGCGGTCTGTCGGGCAGTCCTATACGGCCTTGACAACGGCTCTGGTGAAGCGTTCGCGCAGTTCGGGCACTGACGTCATGGCTGTGTTGATTCGAGGACGTCCCTTCTGCTTGGAGCTTATCCCACCAAGACCTATAAAAAGATAACACCAAACCATATGAACAGATACTAAATTCGAGGGAAAGAAGACACTAACCATAGAAAAAATTGGAAACTAAACTGTATAAGGAAGACATTAAGCTCTATGAGAGGAGGACACTAAACCCTACGAAAACAAGACACCGCATCGAACAGAAAGAATGCTAAAGCTGTAAAATGAGGACACAAAATCATATAAAAAAAAAGACACTAATCCCTCAAAAACAACCACGAAAGAACGCTAATGATACTAAATCTATGAACGGAGAACATTGCTGACTATTTGACGGACGACACCCTATGAAATAAAGACATTAATAGCTATGGAAAGATCCACATGTTGACTCGTGATTATAATGCCGGACTTTTTGGATTTATGGATACTCAGGCCAGGAGGTACCAGGTGCGCACTAGGAAACATTTCGGAAGGATCAAAAAATTCCTCAACAGCACTGCAGCCAGACCCAGTTTATCTGAAAACATGCGTCCATGTTCCAGATCACTGAATCATGTGACACACGCTGCAAAGCTTTGAGTCAATCTTTCACGCCCTTCCAGAAAATGCTCCCTCTGGTACCTCGTGTGATGTATCCTTGTTCCCACAGAAGACCGACATAACAACCCAGAGCACACATGCTGCTCATATTAAAGAAGGACGCTGTAGAAAGAAACAATACCAAACCTCGAGAAATAAGAGACACTCATGTGTGAATGAAGGGGGCACTAACCTTGGGAAAGAACACACAACCACCTGTCAAATAAAGAAACTACTGAACACTCTGAATGAAGGGACACTAAATATGTAAACCAAGTGAATGAATCCTGTGACTGAAAGAGACACGGAGTCCTTGAGGGGGGGGGGCGGGGCGACGATTAAACCATACAAAAGTCGCAAGCCCCCTCCAAAGAACCAGGTGGTATGAAGACTGCTGTGGACGATACGCTGGTGAAGCTTGTGATCCGCTGCAGTCCCGTGTCCTGGTCACCCTCTCCGCAGCCAGTGAAGCAGTTCTTGCTCCTGTTGACACATGTGCTGGTATTTCTCTTTAACACTTGACTTTGTGTAAATAAATCTTATCTACTTACTTAAGCTAATCTGTTCCGATTTTTATTAAGTTTTTCTTCTCTTGTTCTCTGGTCATAGAACAATAATTCGGTAACAAGATATATCATGTGAACAACATTTATAGTATTTCACAAACTTCCTTATCAAAACGTACACGTTTTCCATTTGCAACACCATAAAAAAAAAAAGGTCGCTATGAACAAAACGGACCGGAATATGCACATGTGTCTGTACAGTATTTACTGCTGTGTTGGTCAAAACCTGGCGTGACTTCGACGTTTAACACCATTCAGCTTCTTTTCATTTGATCCTAATGAGAATATGACTGTCTAGAGTAAGCTAATTGTCTTCACTTAGTAAGCTAATTGTCTTCTTGTGTTACCTTGTCATCTTTGCTGTGTAGCCTGGACAGGCCGTCTCTGGTCTGCCGTCACACCCGATTTCTCACGGAAGAATGGGGTGTCCTCTGAAGATCCACAGGGCACCTGGCGCACCACCGACCCATCCGGCTTAAGATCTATACCTCAACTCAGCATGGTACAGCCAGCGTCAGCACTATCTTCGCACAGCTGTTCGGTTCTTCTCTCTCGGCAGCGGCAGACACACACACACACACACACACACACACACACACACACACACACACGCACACGCGCACACACGCACACACACACACACACACACACACACGCGCACGCACACACACACACACACACACACACGCATGCGCGCACGCGCGCACGCACACACACACATCCCTAACACTAAAAAACCTACGAAAATGAGGCACTGAACAATGGGAAACAATGACATTCTAAATCTCATGAACTGAATCTATGTGTCCTACACAGAACAGCCGTTTGAAATACAGAACGAACGAAATATTTAAAAGATTGCTCTAGACCCAACTCCAGTAGGTCACTGGCCCCCTACCAACAAGTCACTGCATGTGATGACAGAGGACGGTGCACCCTGTGGGATAAAAACGCTAAAACGTTTTAAGAGAGAATAATAAACTGTAACGCTGGAGACCATAAACTCTTAAACAAAAGGAAACATTCAACTACACGAAAAGAGGATCCAGAGCCCTATGAAAAGAGGACACTAAACAATAGAAATGACATTAAACGCTGCGAAAAGAACACTATACTCTATGCAAGGACGATACCATACCCTTAGAAAAAGAACATTGAACTGTATGAAAGGAGGACATTAGATTCAACAAAAATGCAACACCAAACCATATGAACAAAGGACAATAAATCAAAGGGAAGACAAACTCCCTATAAAAAGATGACTCCAATCTGAACAAATGGCAAAAGATAAGTTCTACGAAAAGTGGACACTAAACTGTATGAAAGGACACAAAACCCTCTGAAAGGAAATGCCTAAACCAGATGGAAAGCCTACACTAAAGTCAGTGAAAAAAGAGAGGTAAACCTGAAAGGGCGGCACTACCCCTTAAAATGACAGTAAATCCCATGAGAAAACTCTAAGGTAATGAAGACACGACACGTTGAAAGGAAAACAACACTGTGTGAAAGAGGAGATAAATGAAAAAAGAAGAAACTAACCACTGCAGAAGAACACGAAACTGTGGACGAAGGGGTGGGGTGGGATGGGGGGGGGGGGGGGGGGGGGACTCTAAACCCCGTAGAAAAACACAAAACTCTGTGGAGGAGGGTGGCGGTGGGTCAGACATCGAACTTTATGTGAAGAGGACACGAAACCCTCTGGGAGGAAAGAGATAGCGAACCTTCTAGAAAGAGAGCAAAAAACACTGGAAGGGGGTGGGTGGGGGTGGAGAAGACAGCAAGCCTTCTAAAAAAAAAAACACGAAACCCGAAAACCCAGGAGGGGGGTAGCGGGGACTGGGACCCAAAACTTGTAGATAGAGAATTCGAAACCCGGAGATGGCGGGGGCCGTGGGAAAGACAACGAATCTTAAAGAGGTCTCAAAACCCGCTGGGGGGGGGGGGGGGGGGGGGGGATTGAGAATAGAGCTAACCTTATAAAAGAAAGGAAATCAAAATACACCGAACTTTGTACAAAACAGGACTACAAAGCTGGAGGTGTGGGAGGGTGGAGGGGAATATACAGAGCCTTGCAGAAATAAGACTCAAAACCCTTGAGGGGTGGGGTGCAGTAGAGAAAACCATGCCTATTAGAAAAAGATAAGTAAATCCGGAGGTGGAGGGGGGGGGGGGGGGGGGGGGGGGGGACGCGGGAGAATGTAGGAGGACGCAACGAACCTCGTAAAAAAAAAAAGGAAAGGAAACCCCAGACGGTGGAGGGCAGGGAGAGACATCGAATCTTTACAGAAAGGACTCGAAACCTAGAGTGGACGAAAGAGGAAGGACGCTAAACCTTAACAGAAAAAAAACGAACCCGAACCTGACAGAAAAAAGAGTATGAAATCTTGTGGAGTGGGGTAGAGAGAGAGACTTCCGAACCTTTTCGATAGAAGACACAAACCTCCCGTCCCCCCCCCCCCCCCCCCCCCCCCACCCGGGGGGAGGGGCAGGATTGGAAGCTCGCCGAAACTCATAAAAGACACAAAACCCTGGTGGCGTGGGGGAAAGAAATGTACTGAACAGTATAGAAAGAGGGCACGGAATCCTTTAGGGGAAAACAAATACCAAACTGTAAAGAAAGAAGTTACGAAGCCCTGGGAGAAGGGGTAGGGAGGTGTCGGGTTAAGGTGGACACCTAAGTTTAGTTGAAAGAGATCTCGAAAACCCAAGAAGGGGGGTAGGTGGGTGGGGGGGGGGGGGGGGAGAGGAGGTTTACACCGAACCTAATAGAAAGATACGAAACCCGGAGGATGATTGCGACACATAAACTCTTATGTAAAGACACGAATCCCCTGGAGAGTGGGGGGGGTGGGGGGTGGGGTGGGGGGAGAAAAAGACACTGAACCTCAAGAAAAGAAAACACACAAAGTTTATGGTGGCAAAACAGATACCGAACATTGTAGGACACAAAATTCTGGAGTGGTGAGACACACTGAAAATTTGTAGAAAGAAGTCTTGAAACCTGGGGGTTAAGTGGGGAGACTCC
>JADBJO010034235.1:0-12500 GCA_016801955.1 Conus betulinus
GAGAGAGAGAGAGAGAGAGAGAGGAGCGGACAGACAGACATCCAGACAGAGTGTTTAACACCTTGTTTCTTTCTATTGTGCATGTTGCGTTGTGTTGCACTTGCCTTGCATGTGTTGGAGTGTATTATTGTGTGGTGTGTTTGTATTTAGTACACGCATAAGCCTGTATTGTATGTTTTGTATAGTAGTGTGTTATGTTGATTTTTTTGTCATTGTCTTGGCCTTGTTATTGTGTGGTGTTGTCAAGTGTACTGGTGCTGTACTGGACGTTGTTTGTACTGTATTATACTGATATATGTCTATATTTTTGGTTTTTTTTGCTGTCTTATGTCTTGTATTGTACTGTATTGTAACTTATTGTGCTACTATTTATTGTACTGTCTGTATTGGTATGTACTGTATTGTATTCATGTGTTGTACCGTATTGTGTTGTAGTTGTACTGTACTGTATTGTATTGTGCTATGTTGCATTGTATGTATCACCCCAAAACCTTTCGTGTGAATTTGGACTGTTGTGCAAGTCGCCTTAGTACAGCGCCACGTACGTTAATTGACGAAAACCAGGAGATTCTCCAACAGAATTCTACCACAGACACTCCCCCTTGTTTGCCCTTGGCTGTATGACATTCCTTTAACAGTTGTTATGTCATACCTCCCGTGAACCAGGAGCAAACGAATCACAAGACAAAAACAGGACACTACCACCTAGGTCTTTTTCAGGCAAGTCAAAACACACGCTCAGGACACGAAATGAAGAACAGAACAACCACTTACCGGCTTTGATTCAACGCCTAATGTGCGCCTGGAATTGACCAGACCAGCGAATAATGCTCTTTCTTCATTTAGTCGTGGCCCTGAGTATTATTTATGTTTATCTTGTCCGAAGAAGACCTAAGAGGTCGAAACGCGTCGTGGCTTTTTTTTTCCCTATGATTCGTTTGTTCATGTTTGTGGATTTTCTGCGTAAGCTTTTACAGTTTGCTTTCATTTCTGCCTACAGTTCGCCTCACTTGGCAAGCTGGGCTTTGACATGCTTCAACCAATAGATACTTGCACACATGCCCACGGTGGTGTGGTCCTCTCGCCTGGAAGACAAAAATTCAGACTCAATTGAAGGTTTAGTGGGGAAACGAAGCAAAATGTACGAACAAAAGAAACAATAGAAAGAAAAAAAAAGGGAAAAAGAACAAGAACAAAAAAACAAAAAAAAAGAACACACACACACACCACACACACACACACACACACCACACACACACACACAAACCTGTTTTTTGTCTGAGACTTAACCCCCCTGACAACGGAACATCTGTCGGTGTCTTGGCGATTGTGTTAACCACGCGGCCGCATGTTTCAGCACCTATGCACTGCTCGTCTTTGCAAAGAGTTACTTATTTCTCATGTCTGGATTTTTTTTTTCTTTTTAAGTTTTCTTTTTTTCTCCCGACGCCTCGAGTGGGTCAAAGAGGTTATGTTGCTGTCTGTCTGTCTGCTGTCTGTCTCTCTCGTCTCTCTCTCCTCTCTCTTTCTCTCTCCTCTCTCTCGCTCGCGTCGCTCTGTTGTGTTGTGTGTGTGTGTGTGGTGTGTGTGTGTGTGATGTGTGTGTGTGTGTCTGTGTTTGGCTGTTAGTGTCCTGTGTGTGTGTTGTCGGTGTGTGTGTGTGTGTGTGGTGTGTGTGTTTGTGTGTGTCTGGTTATGTGTGTGTGTCTGTATGTGTGTGTGTGTGAGTGTGTGTGTATGTGTGTGTGTGTGTGGGTGTGTGTGTGGTGTGTTTGTGTGTGGGTGTGTCTGTCTCATCTTTCCATGCCACCACCCTCAGCCGTACTGCACCCACGCCGCTCATTTCGGCTCCCTCCTCCCTCCCCCCGCCACCCCACCCACCCTCCCCTTTCCACAGCTACAACCTGGTTTGTTCCGCCACAGTCCTGGCACCGACTGTCCACAGGGGCAGTCAATGTCCAGCCACCGTCATGAGGCAACCCACCAGAGGAGACGTGTCCTGCGCTTTGCCGCGTCACTTCACGTTGAAGTCAGTAGTGCCTTTCTCTTGTGTGTCTGTGACTTTGGTCGTTTTTTTCGTCCCCCACCCCTTCCCCTTTCCCCCGCAAACATATTAACGGGGGAAAAAGGTGTGTGTTGTGTGTGTGGTTGGGGGGGGGGGGGGAACAAAACGAAAAAATAAAAGATTCCAAAGTGACTTTCTGGTAAGCCGGAGTGTGGGCCCCGAGGGCGAGCCAGGTAAATTTTGAGGCCGATTCATGGAGCGGATCCAGATCAGTGACCGTCCAGATTCTGGGTGATGATGATGTTATCAGCGGTCACGCTAAAAAGTACGGAATCAAAAATGAACGAAACTTGGCAGCAAGGCAAACAGCAGGAAAGAACAAGGTCATGAAATTTGGGTCGGGATCTGGATCACAGGGCAGTATGTAGGTTCCGTCCAGGACCTCTTCATCAAGTTTTTTCAAAAACTGCGAACTCAGTTTCCACGAAAGTCAGTGAAAAGATGGATTCAGTTCTAGCACGATCTCGTTCAGTTTTGTCTGCAGCCTCTCTCACGCTGGCTCCGCGGCTGAACGATGAGTGTCCGCCGGTAGGAAGCTTCATGGGTGGGGTCCTGCCTATGCTGGCTGGATCAGAACAGGCACCACTGAACACCACCGAAGTGGTTCGGCAGCAGCGCACAGTCTACTCTGGTGGGTTGCCTCTTGACGACTTGGTGTCCATTCTCCCTGTCGATTGCCAGTGCCGGGGCTGAGACGGGCACGAGGCAGAGTGTGACTATGAACGGGGTCTAGAATGAGCGGCGTAGAGGGTATTTTTATGGCAATGACTCAGAAGATGACACACACACATACACATACACACACACACACACACGCGCGCGCGCGCGCGCGCGCGCGCGCACACACACACACACAGACAATGGGAGCGATCCGTGATGGGAATCCGGATCCACGGCGGATCCAGATCCGCCAGCCTTGGCGGAGTGTCCCGGCGCTCTTCCGAGTGCTCTTCTTATATATCGTCTGTTTGTGCAGTATTGGCGTTAAGAGACTGTTTGTTCTTGTGCCAGACAGCGGAGAACCAAGAGAAAATAAACGAGGGAAAGAGTAGACAGAGATATGTACGAAGGGAAAGGAGGGGGGGAGGGGGTGGAGAGGGGTGGGGGGTGGAAGCAAGGCAAAAGGAAGCTAGATTAACAGAACGGAAAACGGCAGTAAAAATATGACAGACGGATCGGAAGATAAATCTAAACAAGGGAATGCGATACGATGAAATAGAACTAGCGAAAGAGGAAAGAAAAGAACACAGATCAGCAGGGAAAGAAGAAAAGGAGAGAGAGAGAGAGAGAGAGAGAGGGGGGGCGGATGGAGTACAACGAAAAATTCGATAACAGAAAAAATGAAACGATGGACAAGGAAAAGGGGAAAGAAAGTAAAACAAACAACAAAAAAAACCCCCAACAACAACAACAAACAACAGGAAAGAAAGGGAAAAAAGAACAAATATAGGTAGAAAAGAAAGAAAAGAAGATATAGATAAGGAAGTAGAAGAAGCCATTACAGAATTGCAAGAGGAGAGAGAGAGAGAGAGAGAGAGAAGAGAGAAGAGAGATGTGGTGGAAAGTAAGAAAGGAGACGTACACAGGAGAAAAAAAAAACGGAAAGAATAAAGCAAATAAAAGAAAAGGTATCAACAAACACAGAGATAGATAGACCGACAGACTGACAGGTACACAGATGGATGGATGGATGGACGAACAGACGGACGGATAGATAGATAGATAGACAGACAGACAACAGACAACAGACAGATAGATAGATAGATAGATGATATATAGATAGATAGACAAATAGATAATAGATAGATAGAAAATGAAGAACAACAAAGAAACACATACGGGACCGAAGAACGCACAGGGAGAAACTGAGAGAGAGGAGTCAGAGAGAGAGAGAGAGAGAGAGAGAGAGAGAGTCGGAGAGACAGTGATAAGATGGAGACTGGGAGAGAGAGAGAGATAGAGACAGAGACAGACAGAGAGAGAGAGAAAGAGAGAGGCAGACACAACAGACAGACAGAGACGGAAAGAGACAGAGAGACTGACAGAGAACACATGTGTGTGTGTGTGTGTGTTTGTGCGCGCGTGTGCGTGTATTTGTACGGTGCGTGCGTGGTGTGTGCAGAGCGAGAGAGCGAGCGTGTGCGTGTGTGTATGTATGTGTTGTGCGTGTGTGTGTGAGTGAGATGCACAGAGGTCTGGCTGTGTCAAAAACAGATGTTTTGTTGTCAGAACAGTGAGGACGACCAATCATGCTGTGGACTGGTCTCTGGTAGTGATGTATGTTTTTCTCAACGTGCTGGCTTGTGTACCCATTCCATCAGTAAATGACAAGATCGTGAGACTGAGAGAGAGAGAGAGAGAGGAGAGAGAGAGAGAGAGAGAGAGAGAGAGAGAGAGATAGAAACTGAGAGTGAGAGCGAGACATTTGCGAGAGAGAGGAAAAAGAGTGAGAAAGAGAGAGAGACAGACACATAAACGCACACACACACACACAACGACACACAACACACACACACACAACACACCACACCACGCACGCACGCACGCACGCACGCACGCCACGCCGCACGCACATACGCACGCACGCACGCACACAAAACATAACAACACACTCACAACATACAGAGAGAAGAGAGGAATAGAGAGCAGAGAAGAGAGAGAGAGAGAGAGAGCGATACGGATATTTGTGTTAATAGGCAGCCATTTGCCCCTCCCTGTAAGATACTGGTGGCTCATGAGCATTGTTTCTTAACCCAGCCGATCTATCTCTGACTTAAAGATACATTCAGAGAGAGACGCTGGTCGTAGCTTTAGCCATTCGTATAAATGGCGTTATGGCTGCTTCTTCAGTATCTCATGCCAGAGGTAAACGAGAGAGAGAGAGAGGGGGGGGGGGGGGGGGGGTTAGGGGGTAGAGGTATAGGTTAAGGATATTTATTGCATGTGTTGTGTGTGTGTTTGTGTGTGTGCGTGTGTGTGTGTGTTTGTGTGTGTGCGTGCGTGCCTCTGTGTGTGTGTGTGTGTGTGTGTGTGTGTGTTGTGTGTGTGTGTGTGTGTGTTTGTGTGTGTGTGTGTGTGTGTGTGTGTGTTGTGGTGTGTTGGTGTGTGGTACAACTCTCTCTCTCTCTCTCTCTCTCTCTCTCTCCTCTCTCTCTCTCTCTCTCTCTCTCACACACACACACACACACACACACAGCACACACCACACACACACACACACACACACACACACACACACACCACACACACACACACACACACACACACACACACACACACACACACACACACACACACGTTTCTTTTAGGGTTGTGCGAATTTAGTGTCTTTCTTCTCGTCATTGACATAGACAGTATTGTTCTTACCGGACATACAAAAAAAAAAAACAAAAAAAAAAAAACGTCAGACAGTCAACCTACGACAACAGTCAATTCCTATACCCGCTTTTTTTTTTTGTTGTTTGTTTTTTTGTTTTTTGTTTTTTTTTTTTTTTTTTGTTCGTGTCCGCACTTAAAGCTGTGAGGGGAGAGCAATCTTTCAAAAAATCTTTAGTGCACCTGCATAAAAAATAAGTAAGAGAGAGAAAAAATATAATGGCCTACAATAAAAAAAGCTAAACGAAAAGAATTCTGGTCCCGGTTCACAATGTTGGCATTTAGAGTTAATTCAATATTGTATATATATATATATATATATATATATATATATATATATATAGAGAGAGAGAGAGAGAGAGAGAGAGAGAGAGAGAGAGAGAGACGTTTAACGTCTGTTACGTGTTATTTCCTGCTGTCTACCTTTATGACGTTCAGCTGTGTGAAGGAAGAAGAAAATACTCAAAGAAAAAAATGGGGAAAAAGAAAATGGAGGGGGAGAGAGAAGAGATGGAATTGAAGATTTACAAAAGGAAGAATCAGGGACGCAGAATAAATGTAAATGGAAAGAAAGAAAAATGGTGACCAGGAGGCGGGAAGGTAGGTGGGTAAGAGAAGGAAGAAGGACAGGAGGAGAGGGATGGAACTGATCGAGAGAAAGAAAAGGAAGAAAAGGAAGTCGGAAGAAGAGAAGGAGGAAAGAAAGAAAGAGAGTAGGAACCGGAAGAAATGGAAAGGGGAAAGACGCGGAAACGAGGAGGTAAAACGAACAAAGAAAGAAAGAAAAGGAGAAAGAAAAGAATTAAAGAAAGAAAGAAAAGAATGGAAGAAAAAGAAAGAAAAGGAAGAAATGAAGAACGAAAGAAAGTAAAAAAGAAAGAAGAAAAGAAAGGAAGAACGAAAGAAAGAAAGAAAGAAAAGAAAAGAGAAAAAAGAAAGAAAGAAGAAAGAAAAGAAAGAAAGAAGAGAAAGAACAAAGAAAAGAAAAAAGAAAGGAAAGAAAAGAAAAGAAAGGGGTGAGTGTGAAATGAACTATTGAAAAGAAAACAGTATACGGCTTGGAACAGTGGTAGATACAAATGAATAAAAGATAGACAGACGAAGGAAACAAAGAACTATTAAAAGAAGGGGAAAACAAAAGGATCACATGAAAAATTGATGAGCGACAAGAAGAAAGTCTATGGCAAAGAATAGAATGAATGGTGAAATAGAGGGCGCGCGTGCGTGCAAGCGTGTGTGATGTGATGTGTGTGGTGTGTGATGTGTGTGTGTGTGATGTGATGTAATGTGAATGTGTGTGTGTGTGTTGTGTGTGTGTGTGTGTGTGTGAATGGAGCCTTTCAGGACGATTTTCTTTCCTAACATCACGTTGACATGTTGTCATAGTTACCCCCGCCCCCCGCCCTCCCCCCCCCCCCCCCCCCCCCCCTCCTCCCTGCCCCAGCTTCCGTCCTCCCTCTCTTTCCACACTTTACGGCTGTGTAGGATCTACTACTCCTCCTTTTCTGCTAGTAACGGACGAAATGGCTTTTGACATAATACAGTCTTCTGAGTTTGAGATGGAAACCACGCAACACACACACACACACACACACGTATGCATGCACGCACACATGCGGGCACACACACGCGCGCGCACACACAGGGAATATATATATATAATGCTGAACAATTAAGTAGTGGGGGAAAACAAGTGCAGGCTAACAGTTCTTCCGTCATTATAGTAATGACTTGGCAAAGATTTGAACTTTTAGAGAGAGAGAAAAAAAAAAATGAAGATGAAGAAAACGGGGAAGGGGGGGGGGGGGGGGGGATATATCATAAATATGAGAAACCCTTCACTAGCTGCCTGAAGGAACCATTGTAACCTCTCTTGAAACCAGTTCTATTTGTGTTGCCTGCTCCGAGGCCTTTCGTTCGCTGGATCGGACTCATCAGGGAGACACGGCTGATTGTGTCTGTTACTGTTAAGGGTGAGATTTACGTCCTATCGGCCTGAGGCCCTTAAGGACAAGGTTCCTGCAGACATATGTCTACATCTTTGATTTTTTTTTTTTTTTGATTTTTTTTTTTTAATTGTGTCTGTGCTCCTGGTGTCAGATAGAGACACACCACAGTCCATAATTCTGTGGTGTTCTCACCACCAAGGGTTCAAGAAAGAAAGAAAGAAAGCACCCCCAAAGCAGTCCAGAGAAGGGTAGCAAAATGGAACAAAACAAAAGCGTGGAGAGGAAAAAAGTTGCTGAAAAATTAAAAGCATTATGCAAACAGTATAAAATGTAGGGGACAATCTTTGAATTTGAGCCTATGCTTGAGCACACACACACACACACACACACACACACACACACACACACACACGCACACACACACACACACGCACCGTAACGGATAACCGCACTACGCACCAAGACAGCACAACAGAACAGACCACAGCAAAACCACACACAAACACATGCACGCACACAAACAATTCAAAAGAAAAAAACATACAAAAAAAAAAAAAAAACCAACCTCGCGCGTGCATTTAGAGGAGGAAAGAAGGGGAGGTTTCAAAGTGAGTCTTCCCCCAGAGCTGGTGTGGTAGTGTCGTGTCGTCACTGTTCTGCGACCTTTCAAGACCACCCCATTTCCCTGTTCATGCACACTCGCAAGAGCGCGCGCACACACACACAACACACACACACACAGATGCACGCGCGCGCGCGCAAACACACACCCACACCCACCCACCCACACACACACCACGTACACCACCACACACATATAATATATATATATATATATATATGCATATAAAGATATGTATATCTATATCTGTATCTCTCTCTCTCTCTCTCTCTCTCTCTCTCTCTCTCTCTCTCTCTCTCTCTCTCTCTCTATATATATATATATATATATATATATATATATATATATATATATATATATATATATACACGTGTGTGTGTGTGTGTGTGGGTGGGTGTGTCTGGGTGTGTGGGTGTGAGTTTAACAACTAACAAAAAAGTGGCGGCAGACAAGTGCAGGCTAACAATTCCTCTGAATTTAGAACAATGATATCGCAAAGTTAAAAAAAAAAAAAAAATGACGTAAGGTCAGTTTGCTCTGTGGTCATCAGTTGTGTCAGTGTTACAGTCCTGTGCTATATTTCATAAATCTGTCAGTACTATTTTAGCTGTGCAATGATATTCGTCAACACTGTCAAATTTCTCCATTGAGATGACGAACGAGTTCTGAATTCTGAAGAAAGACGTACGGAAGGAGAGATCAAGTCACAGGAAGATGGGGGGGGGGGGGGGGTGGGGGGGGGGGGGGGGGGTGGGGGGGGGGGGGGGGGGGGGGGGGGGGGGGGGGGGGGTGGGGGGGGGGGGGGGGGGGGGCCGCGGGGAGGGGGGTTGTACGACGTGTATTAGTAAGCTGGCTGAGTTCCTTGAAAATTAGGTACTCTCTAAATCGAAGACAAAATAAATAAATAATAAATAAAAAAAACTTTACAAGAATGCAATATTTAAGAGCACGCTCAACCGAAAGAAGAGAAGAAGAACAGCTTCCTAAGAGACACGCGAGATACAAACTCACGTTTTTCTTATATAAAAAGAAAAGAAAGAAGAAAGAAAAGACGAAAAGGAAAAAGGAAAAGGAAAAAAGAGGCCGCCGTAACAAAGGGAATAAAAACTTACAGATTGTAATCCGATGCCGTTCTAGCAGGCAAGGAAGAGGGTTTTTTTTTTCCTTTTTTTTTTTCCAAAGGACCTTTGGCTTCTTACATTCTGGTCCGTGCCAACCATGACTCACGAAGTTTGGGTTGTTAGCTTGAACTCAGACTTCATAAATGTCTGTCTGTCTCTCTCTCTCTCTTTCTCTCTCCTTCCTCTCTCCCCTCTTCCTCCTTACTCCCACCCTCTCTCTGTCTCTGCTCTGTCTCTCTCTGTCTCTCTATCTCTCTCTCTCTGTCTGTCTTTCTGCCACACACACGCGTGCGCGCACGCGCGTGCGCGCGGCAACACACACCACACACCACACACACACACACACACATACACACACACACACACACACACACAAGCAAACAAGCACGCACACATACACACACACCGCACGCACAACACACACACACACACACACACACACACACACACACACAAACACCCACACACACACACGCACGCACGCACGCACGCACGCACACACACGCACACACACACTCACGCGCGCGCGCGCACACACAACGCACACACACACACACACACACACACACACACAACACACACACACACACACACACACACACACACACACACACAGGTGCGCACACAGGCGCACAGTGCGCACACAGCTGTCTGTCTGTTCTGCTTGTCTTGTCTGTCTGCCTGTCTGTCCTGTTATTTTGTCTGCCTCTCTCTCTTTCTCTTTGTCTGTCTTTCTGTCTGTGTTTGTGTCTCTCTCTCCTCTCTGTCTCTCTGTCTCTCTCTCTCTCTCTCTCTCTCTCTCTCTCTCTGTCTCTCTTCTCTTCCATTCATCTCTCTCTCTCCTCTTCTCTCCTGCTCTTTTCTGCACTGCACACACCAACACACACACCACACACACACACACACACACACACCACACACACACATACACACACAATCTTGTCAGTCTGTCTGTCTACTTGTCTGTCTGTCTTGCCTGCCTGTCTGTCTGTACGTTTGTCTGCCCTCTCTCTCTTTCTCTTTGTCTTTTTGTCTGTCTTGTCTGTCTCTCCTCTCTTCTCTCTCTCTCTCTCTCTTCTCTGTCTCTGTCTCTCTTCTCTCTCTCTCTCCCTCTCTCTCTCTCTCTCTCTCAACATTGATCTATTGAAGGGCCAAACATCATGGTCAGATAGGACTACCTCATACAACTTATCTCAAATCATAGACATGCCAACCAGAGTAACACTCACTAGCAAAACATTAATTGACCACATCTATCTTTCTGAACCACAAAACGTCATAGAGAAATGTGTGCCTTTGAATGGATGCAGCGACCACTTTCCAGTATGTATTACGTGGAAAAAGAAGGGGAATCAAAATTCCTAAAACTGGCCACAAATACATCACTTACAGATCTTTTGGACACTTCCACGAAGATACCTTTCTTACTGACCTCACGATTCCCCCTTTATTAATGTTTATAATTACACTGATCCAGAGAAAGCGCTAGAGTACTGGCTACACACGTTTAATTCTGTTTATGACAAGCATGCGCCATTCAAACGCGTCGAGTTAAACATAGTGCACAACCAAAGTGGATGACTGATGAAATACAAGCTGCTTGTTTCTTACGCGACGATCTCCTTGAAGCAGAAGGGAAGTCGGATGGATTTAAAAGGCAACGTAATAAAGTCAACTCACTCAAACGGACAGCAAAAATGAAATTTTTTTCGTGAACTGTAGCCAACAAACAAAATTCGAAGTCCATATGGCAAGCAATAAATGAACTTACGAATAAACTTCTCAGTCAAAAGACAAGTCCCATTACCAGCATAACACCAAATGAACTCAACCAACACTTTACAACAGTTGCAGAACACATTGTCAAAGAAAAGAATACCGACTCAAATGAATTACAAAAATTAAAAACATTTTGTAATGCTAAGAACACTCGTTCAGCAACACCTGTTCCGCCTATGACAGTTAGTGATGTTTGCCATTTATGCCAATTAAAGCAGACAGGAAGCCGCGGACTGGACGGGATTGATGGAAAAAATACTGAAACTATCAGCACCTGTTATATGTGAAACTCTTACCTATATTTACAATTTATGCATTGATAAATGTCACTTTCCCGCTCAGTTCAAAGTTGCAAAAAGTAATACCCATTTTCAAATCTGGAGACAAATCTGAGCCATCGAACTACAGACCAATATCCATTTTGCAGTTTCTGTCCAAGCCCTTGGAAAAACACATAATAAACATCTTTGCCACCATTTTGACTCCTCCAACCTACTAAATAAAAAATCAATCAGGATTCAGGAAAAATCATTCTTGTCATACAGCGCTTACAAACCTAGTAGATCATGGCTAGCCAGTGTTAATGAGAAATAAATATTGTGGTGCACTGTTTGTTGATTTTGCAAAGGCTTTTGATGTAATTGACCACAAACTGTTATGCAGGAAGCTTTTATTATATGGTATAACAGGAAATACCTTACAACTGATATCATCTTTCCTAGAAGACCGTCAACAAATCGTTTGTGTCAACAACAACTTATCAGAGAAGCTACCTATCCAACATGGCGTACCTCAGGGTTCTGTGTTAGGTCCGTTGCTGTTCTCAGTTTATATAAATGATCTCCCTCTTTATATTGAGGATTCATGTGAACTCTTTTGTGATGATACAACTGTCCATACAAGTAGCTCCAGCCTGGAAGCTGTTTTCACTTCATTACAGAAGAATGCAAATATCTTAAGTAATTGGTGCAATGTAAATCACATGTCATTGAATCCTAACAAAACAAAAATAATGCTGATAACAACAAGGCAGAGAAGACAAAACATAACCACACAGCCTCCATCTGTTTTTTTATCAATAATCAGGAAATTGAAGTGGTGGATAGCCATCGAGTTCTAGGAGTATATGTTGTTGATAATAATCTTTCTTGGTCTTCTCACCTTCGCAGTTTATGTAAATCAATATCCAGACAAACATATCAGCTGTGCAGGATTAAGCATTTCTTAAACCTTCATGCCAGGAAATTGTTCCTTCACGCACATGTTCTCTCTTCAATCAATTATTGTTCAACACTATTTGATTCTGCTAGTGCTAATGCCATGAAACCTCTTACGAGTGTCTACAAAAAGAGCGCTTAAAGCAGTCCTATTAAAATCATCTAGTCTTAGTGAAGGGGATTATACTAAAGCGGGGGCTCTTCCATTAAAAGAAATGTTCGCTGTCAACAAATGTCTACTAATGCAAAAAATTGCAGCGGGTTTAGCACCTCAAACTCTTCAGTCTAAATTTAGCATAAACCCTAGGGATTCAACCAAATTCCAGGTTCCCACACCGAGAATAGATCTATTTAAATCAGGCTTAACTTACT